>PVKM010008309.1:0-39242 GCA_004027735.1 Carollia perspicillata
TGGTCATACCTTAGATCTTCTCATACCAAGAAATGCACCCCTCTGCCCTCTCATTTTCAAGCATGCCAACTCCCTGGTCACCACGGCTGTATTTGCAGCCTCACTCTCATGCCTTCCAGCTCTCACAGTCTTACAGCCGAATTGGGGTCTGTAGTTAGTAGTCTGATCCACTTTATTTTTTTTTACTTTTCACCCCTATGTATTTACACTTCTCCCTTTAATTAGTTGATATGCACAGTCCATCATTAAAATTGCTCTCTTGTATGTAGTCTAAATCGTCAACTATCTTGCCCACTCCTTTTATTGCACTCACTTGGCAGAATCCCAATCTTGAAAGTTAAATGGGGTAGACACTTCCTACATTCTTTAATGAACTCACACCTCTAGTGGTTCCTCTGATCGCCTCAGTCTCAATTAAGGATCATATACCCAATGTTACTTGTGAAACTGAAATTCTGCATATTCCCAACTCTGCATTTGCCAACCAGCCTATTGTTCTTAAAGTTTACATACTTTGCCTTGTCTCCTCTCAGCTAGAAAACGAACCATGACTTTCCTTCAGACAAACCTCTCCTTTAATAGACATCCCTATAACACGCGTCCCTTGTTTTTCCATCTTACTAAATTCCCCCCTGGCTTGTAAACATGCTTAGTTTCCCATCTTTTAAACAAAAATGAAAACAAAACTTCTTAACCTCATATCCTCCTTCAACTACTACACCATTTCTCTGCTTCCCTTTACAAAAAACAAAAAAGAAAAATCTTCAAAATAACCGTTGTACGTGCTGTCCCCAGTCGCTCTCCTTTTTCCACCCTGGAATCTACCAAGATTAGACTTTTCTTTCCACCACTCCAAAAAAATCTCTGGTCAAAGTCTCTATTAAACTCCATCTTGATAAATCAAGTCTTGGGCTCATAGCTATTTTATTCCACGCATCTGTGCGTTCCACATGACTGTTCGCTCCCTCCTCCTTGACGTGCCTTTTTCAACTGGCTTCTGGGGCACTACTCTATGTTCTCCTTCTGTCTCATTTACTATCCTTGTTTACTTTATTCCTTTGTTTTCCTGTCATCACACAATACTGGATTTTCTTTCCACTAACACACCAGCTCAGCAATAATTCATGGGCAAATTCCCTTTTGGACAAACCCAAGAACTAACACCTGCTCAGGAAGAGACTTCACAACCTCGCAGCTTCTCTCAGGGGAGGAGAGGAGTTAGTTCATGCTTCTACCACGACACCTGTTCTGAGGTGACTCCCCAGAGGACTTGCTAGGTCCACCAAAAGAAAGGATAAGTGAACTTAAAAGCAGATCCCTGGAACTAATTCAATCAGGGAAGCAAAAAGAATGAAAAGGTGCAGAAAGTGTAGGGATTTATGGGACAACAGGAAGTTGATCAATATGCACGGGCATACATATGAGAAGGAAAGAAAATCACAAAGGATTTCTGAAAAAATAAGACAAAACTGCTAGAACTAATGAATGAGTTTAGTAAGGTCAGAGAATGTTAGTTTAACACAAAAATCTGTAGAATTTCTATCCAAAATATAAAAGAAAACCCTCTTAAAATGCAACAATAAGAAAAAAACATATAAAACTAAACATACTCTTACCATATGAACCAGTGATTACGTTCCTTGGTATTTACCCAAAAAAGATGAAAATTTATGTATACACAAAAACCTGCACATGAATGTTTATAGCAGTTTTATTCATAATTGACAAAACTTGAAAACAACCAAGATGTCCCTCAGTAGGTGAATGAATAAACTATGATACATCCAGACAATGAAATATTTTTCAGCACTAAAAAGAAATGAACTATCAGGTCATGAAAAAATAAAGAGGAAACTTGAGTGCACATTCCTGAGTGAGAGATGCCAATGTGGAAAGGCGACATACTGAATGATTCTAACTGCATGACATTCTAAGAAATCAGTACAAGTAAAAATATTATATCAGTGGTTGCTAGGGTATAGATAGGGGACGCCCCCAAAATGAAATTTATTTATAAAAAATTGTGAATTTATTCTTATATGTTTAAACTTCAGTCTATACCTTCAGTAACTTCAAGGTACTCTCCATTTGATGCAATGCACCTATCAAGATGTTATTTTTCCACTGCTTGAAATAATTTTGGAACTTGTCGATTTTAATGTCTTTTGTGCTTCTGCTCTTTTTTGTTTCATCTTGTCCACATCAGCAAAATGTTTCCCTTTGAGGACTTTTTATCATCCAAGAAAACAAAAAGAAAAGTCATTCGGGGCAAGATTGGGTGAATAGAGAGGGTGAAGCAGGGGGGTCATGCTGTTTTTGGTCAAAAACTATTGAGCACTCAGTGTGGTGTGGGCAGGTGTGCTGTACATCACCCACCATGAAATAGGCAAACTTGGTAAAAGAGTCTTCAAAAAAAATTCCCTGAAGCTGAAGGCAGCCTCACACAACAATGCCTGCTGGTACACTGACTGATACAGATGGGTTCCTAGAACACCCACCTAGAGGGGGAAGCGTGTTCTACAAGGGGACTGCCTTCCAGAAGTAATTGTCCAAAAAATATCCAGCTGCATACTATGAAAGTAGGCTACAGATGTTGCTTATTTTCTATTATTTTTAATATTAAAATGGCTACACAGAAATTCACTAATTTTGATGTTTTTTATATTCATGCTGATATGACAGCTGTCACAATACAATGTACCAACATTGTTTCAAATGAACTTAAAGACAATTTAGCACAATTAGAGCCATCGTATGGGAAAACTAAATGAATTTTTGGGCCAACACTATATATATAAGACAACTAAGCACTTTTAGAGCCATCATATGGAAAAAGCAAACAAACTTTTGTTCTGCCAGACTCCTAGACATCCACAAATACCCTCTTCTATATAATTGTAAAAATCAGTGTTCCTTGGGGAAAGATGATAAAAAATTATTATATCATTGACCATGTCACAAAAACATATATTTTCTATATTTTAATTGTGGTGAGAGTTACATGGGTATATTACCTGGTTAAACTCATTGAAATGTACACTTAAAGTATATGCATTTTATTATATATAAATTATACCACAACCAAGTTGATTAAAAAAACTCAATGTTCATGTTAATAAGACTCTTGCTTTCAGAGACTAAATGTATCTTAAGCAGGAGCAACACCGAAATGTATTGGCTCATATGACCAGTGTAACTCACAGAACCAAACTCTAGGGAAGGCAGGAGGGAACCCTACGTCAAATAAAACAAGAACCAGGAATTCAATATTGACAGGGCTCTCCATTTTTCTTTTCAAGGGTATCTCTATGTTCTTCCTTCTACTTCTCTAGCTGTCCAAAACAAGGAGAGCTGACAGCTTGTGAACTTTAATTCTGACGGCTCAATGACCAAGAAAAATAATTTTTCCTATTGCTTCAGATTTTAAGAGTTTTGGAAAAAACTTTGATTGGCTTAGCTAAGGCCATGTGGCTAACTCTGGACCAATCACTGGACCAGTCACTGTGCACCAGAGTACCTGTAGTACTCTAAAGGTTTAGAGTACTATGATTGGCACAGCCTGAGGTAAGTAATGATTCCTTAACCACTCTGATAAGAAAGGCACAGTTATATAAAGAGAAAATGGATACTTTCAGAATACACATTAAAGCCAAAAGCAAGAGAGTGGAAGTTTTCCAAAGAATGATTTAAAACTAAAAACCCATTCCTATTTATTTATCTAATAGTGAACATTAAAGAAAAATATTTTAAATTCTCTTGGTTGTGTCCATCTGGGACAGCAGATTCATAATGCATTTGTTTTTCCTTATCTACCAAGAATGTGAACATGTTAATTTGCCAAAAGTTGATCAGGCTTTCCTACACATTATAAAGCAAGCGAACAATTATTCTCATAATTGCTTAATTGCATAAATGCAAAACTGTAAATGTACAATTTATAAATGTGTAATTGCTTTGTTCAAATAAAGAGGCGAATCCACTGAGACACCACCAAATCCCTTTGTATTTGCATATTGTAACATTGCTACCCTGCTGGATTCCTTTTCACGATTTGGGTTACATTCACTGCAGATGGTACATCTGACTTTAGAGCAGGTGTTGTTGCAGGTCTGGACCACAGCATCTCAGTGCTTATCACCTGGACAGTTTCCAGCCACAGATTGGATTTGAATTGTTGAGGAGATTGTCAGGGAGATTGATAGTGTGAGCCATATTGGAATTACGTATGATAAATGACACAATTTCCTCCACTCTTCTCAAAAGACAAGCTGTGAATCATAAGATTGTTCCCTTAAACTTGATGAGTATCTCCTTCCATGTGGAAGATGCCTAAAAACACATTCACATCCAAACCGAGGTCATCTGAACAAATCAGAGTACCCAAGCTTCACTGACTCACAAGTAGGATATGGAAACCAACTGAGAACAAGCCAAGATGTGCAGACTCAAAGGACATTTGTGGTAAAAAAAAAAAAAAAAATTCTGTAATTCAATTTGGCAACTGTTATTTCTTTCATGCTCAGCAATATGCCAGGTTTTATTAGTTAGGTTAGAGTGGGTTGTAGTTACAAATAGTCTGAAATCTCAGTAGTTAACTACAATAAAATTTCGGTGCTTATTTCTTTAACAGTTTAATGATATTGGTGAGGTGAGGAGGGGAAGGATAGTGGACATTCAGAGACACAATGTTATTCTAGCTCAATGCCTCCAAATTCAACAAGTTGCCAGAATCACTTTGGAAGAGGAGAAAATTATAGATTGTACATGGGAGATTTTTGTGGGATGAATCTGGAAGAAATATTTACCATTGACATCCTATCCATTGTGCGAAATTTGATTACATGTCTCCAGTCTAACTTTAAGGGGACAGGAAATGAAGGGGGCAGAATGAAAAAGAAAAGGAAAATGGATATCGGTGAGTATTAGTAATCTTTGCCACGCAGACACTGCAGGAATGCAAATGGAGTAACAGCAAGTCAATTGAAAATTAAAATACCCTAGAATGACATCAGTGACTTTTCATCTACAAGGATGTTTTCAAGCTTTTACTTATTTTTATATTACCAGTGGGTAAAGTTCCCTTATTGGAATGGGTAAAATTATTTCTCAAACCACCAAAGAAAAATATGTTAAAATCTCCAAAATTTCAACATTACCAGCTCAACTATCATAGAGAATAAGTAATTTGCCAACTTTAAGTATTTTAAGCTGGAAAGCAAGATAAACCCAGGTTTAATCTAAATTAATAAGTTCAACAAGAAAAAAGAGGTACATTATAAAACTCTTGTTTCATTCAAGAAACCAGTAATACCATCCATTAACTATTTCATAGTTGAATTGCATATAAATTGTGAGTTTCAAATAAATCTGCAATAAGGAAAACTTTGTATGCTTAATCTCTGTTCTGTTTATTGTACTCCAACCCAGTCTTCTGAAATTTAGAAGATAAGTGATTTTTTGTAATGGCCAAGAGTGGTGGGAAAGTAGGAGAGCAGCTTACTACTTTGGGGTTGTCAAAGGAAACATCTGTCCTGATGCTGGAGCCTTGGGAAGAAGGACAGCACTGTCTATACTGGTCGATTTTATCCAGCACATTTGGCCCTGACTAAGGAGCTAAATTCTTGCCCCACATCTCCACAAATCACCACACCTAACCTTGGAGCAATGTGTACTTTTTAGCCGTCTTGATGGGGTTATAGATAACCCTGCTTTCTCTTGGTTCATTCATGGCAAGTTGAATTTCAAAAAAACACAAACTTTTATTTTATAGTTATTTGTTTCATTACATCTGCCAAGATAGGATCGTATGCTTTTGTATCACTGATGATGTAAGTAACTTGAAGGCGTGTTGTTATTTAACTATGCGCCTGGTTAAATAGCCAGTTCGTAATTATTTCTTTCTATGGTAAGCAAAGGTGACATGGATATAACTGTCCATAGCTGGAATGCTTTTAATTTAAATTTTATTTTTCAATTACACTTTACATTCAATATTATTCTGTATTAGTTTCAGGTGTATAGCACGGTGGTTAGACAACCATGCACTTTACAAAGTATTCACCCTGATATTTCCAATGCCCACTTGGCATCGTACATAGTTATTACAGTATTATTGACACATTTCCTATATTATAGTTTGTATCCCCATGAAAATTTTGTATCTACCAGTTGTAGTTCTTATCTCATTCACATTTTTCACTCAGCCCCTTCCCCTGCCCTCCCTTCTGGCCACTACCGGTAAACAGGGATAGACGGCTTAGGGTCTTGCAAGCTATGGTTTTAAATTTTAGCTCTTTACAGCTTGGTTTCAAAATTAATTTCACACAGTTCATTCAGCAAATACTTTTCAAGCATCTACTATGTGCTAGATATTTAAGGTACATATACTATGCGGTAGAATTTCAAGGTTCATATGTGAACAAGGAGCAAAAAATCTCAGCCTCTGTGAGGCTTATATTTAAGAAGAAAACAATATACCTAAGACAGAAGCAAATTATAGAGTATGCTAGAAGCAAGGAAAAAAGAAAAAGACTATAGTCAGCAGATTGGGAGGTGCAGGGAGTTGCATTTTAAATGCTACAGTGACATGAGTGGGCTTCACTGAGTATCTTGTCCCTGTATTTCTATGCTCCCTCATTTATTTAAGAGCATCACTGTTCACTCTGACACCCAAGTTAAAATCCAAAGGCTCTTAAAACCCTGTGACTTTGTTCCTTCTTTTGTATTCTTATTACCACCACCCTAAACCAGAGCCTCCTCATCTCTCATTCATGTTATTCAACTTCTACAGTCTCTTTGTCTTTATTTTCTGCAGTTGAAATCTCATTTTTCTCTAATGCCACCTCAAATTCCCCTTTGTTGGTGAGAAGTTTCCTGCTTCCTCCCAGTCATTCCAAATAAGTGTTCCCTGTTCTGCTGTCCCATGGGGTTTTGTTTATCTTCTCGTATGGCGTCTGCATTTGTATTTTCATTCTAAACAATTCTTTCTGTGATCATTACAGACATAAGACATTACAGGTGTTTGACTGTAAGCATCCTGAGGACCTTCTGTTTCCCTTTGCCTCACCCTACCCTGTTTTATACCTGGATCAACGCTTTCTGCAGAGTGGAAGCTCTCTAAGTCTTGAATTTATATTCATTTTCTTAAACTCTATTTTGGAGAAAAAGATTTTTTACTGGAGGTCAATGCATTTGTGGTCTCATTTATAGAATTAACATGATGGATAAGAGCATTTTTAACAAGCATCTTTTAATAATTATAAATGCCAGATTTCATCAGAAGCCTAGAGCAAGTATTATCACTGTGAGACAAACTAAATGCTACATGTGTCAATATTTATACAAGCAG
Organism: Carollia perspicillata; assembly: GCA_004027735.1. Classification (NCBI taxonomy): domain Eukaryota; kingdom Metazoa; phylum Chordata; class Mammalia; order Chiroptera; family Phyllostomidae; genus Carollia; species Carollia perspicillata. Next base: position 7,349 of record PVKM010008309.1, read on the forward strand.
ATTACAACAGTGTGGTCTCATCAGTTCAGCTATTGTGTCTTGTGAGCTTAACTAAATTTCAAACTCCATAAGGAACTGCATTTTCCCCTGAAGTTATTAAAGGGTAGATTTCTTTTAATTAAACTCATTTGCATGACTAAATTAGATTTAATTACTCTCATTCATTTCACTAATACCTTTCTTTGATTGGAGAAGGAGAACTTTTATAATTGATTAAAATAGGATGCTATGGCCTTCTCCATTGTTCCTGGAAAATAGTTCTCATTTGTGTTTTTAACTGACTCCAGGAGCGAAAATTTCTTTGATCTAGTTCTAGCAAAATCACTCTCCATGAACTTGGGATGGACACACAGTCACTTTACCCCTTAGTTTCTCCATTGGATAAGCACAGCTAAGCACCAGTTACAACGACATGTGTTGGGCCTGCCATGCAAAGACAAATGATGCTTTTGGTGTGAAAGTGCTGGACACATTCACACATATTCTAAGCTATTCATAGTATTTAAACTATTAATGTTAGAAATCAAGGCTTTTCTTTAAATTTTGCCTAAAAATGAAATCCCTCATTACCTTTTGGGTAGAAGTCATTGTTTTTATAATTTCTAATTATCAAAATATACCATCTCGTTCATTTACTCACTCTTGCCTGAATGCACTCATTTATACTAATATTTTTTCACACAATATTACAGACATTGTGATTATCCTTGGATAGAATGCAACAAACCCATAAGAAGTCCAATAACTTCAGTAAAATACATCTTCCTCGTGAATGTATTCTTGAGAAAAAGATGATATGTTAACAAATATGCTTCAATAAGCACAATAACAGAATCACATACTGGGCGTGAAGGGTGGGTCCCAACTCCCTGAGGCTACTGCTCTCTCATGGTTGTTTACCCATAAATGGACACAAGGATACACAGGCAGAGACCCAGGGAGAGAGCCTTGCCGATTCATTGCTCTGCACCCCAGAGTTTCCCTTTCCCCGCACTTATGGAGCCCATTCTTTTGTCCCTCCTCTTGTGTGAAGGGTCAAGTGATGGGATGCAGAGATATCCATTTTCCCAGGGCCCCTACCTGTTCCCTCTGACATTGCATAAGCTACCTACCTGGGTGTGGACAAACGTGCATCATTTCATGAACCCATATGAAGGGTAGATAGCTTTATTCTACCAAAATAATTCTCCCCTAGAAGGGCAGGCAAGGGTTTCATTACTTGTGGGGATGAAAAAGATACAGACAAGGAAATATTAATTCAAGCCAAAGTTTCACTCTTCCTTTTTTATGTACAAATTACGCAACATAATGGTTTCATGATTAACATTATTTCAGGGGCCTAACAAATACCATTTACAATGCAAATCTCCAGGCTGCAGAAAGGTACCCACAGTCAGGAAGGGATGGCTGTGGGGTGGGGTGGAGCTGAGATGGAGCCAGTGGGAAAAGTCACATGGCTCACCTTTGAACACAGCATCCAAATGCATGTGTGCCCACAGTGGTTTCTTCCTTTCCCCTCCCAGCAAAGGCTTCAGGGAGACTTTCTGGATCTGCTGAGCATGCCCTCAAAGCAGTATGGCAATGTCTCCACATCTACCCCCCACTCCCGAGGCTTCTCTGTAAAAGGCCAGATGCTTTCATTCCTAACCAAGAGAAAGGCACGTGACGAGGTGGTGGGAAGATGGGAAATTGGAAAACAACATGGGGGTATGTGTCAAAGCAACCATCTATTCTTATCCATCCCATCATTAATCACCTCTCTTCCGCCCTCCCCCCCCAAAAAATTAAAATAAAGAATCACATACATGGTTCATAGTTGAAGGTACTTAAAATAGGTCTTGTGAGGTAAGTCTTAAAAACGAGAAGGAAGGTCATTCTAGGACAAAGAAATTTTGTGTTCAAAGACACTCAAGCAAGAATAGGATGACACAGTTTAAGTGTTAGAGGGATTGAGCAAAAAAGAAAAAAGGACTCCTGGGCAAAAACAACAGTGTGGTGATTGCTGAGGGAAGTGGGGTGTACGGATATTAAATGGTAATGGAAAAATATAATAAAGATTAAACTTTAAAAGAGAATACAATGATGAGTTTGGAAAACTCTAGTGTAGCTTGGCTTGAGTTTTGGCTTTTGTGAGTTAGAGAGAACAAATTTGGAGAAGACCTCATCCTGCAGATGAGTTGGCTTAAACCAGGTAACTAAATACTCGTGTGTCAGGAAGATAATGGGGTAGCAATGGGGAAACTAGATTAGAGGAAGGTGAGTCCAGTTGGGAAAATTTTAGTTTAGAGATAATATAGTTCTAAAATAATGTAGTAGAAATAAAACTGGAGAAGAGAAAGCAAGTGTAAATATATTTCATGAGTATTTATAAGATAGAGTTGATAAGCCAAAGTTTAAGATTTTCAGTTTCTGCTGTGGATGATTTTTTTAGGTAGTGGTGGCATTACTAAAAACACAGAAAGGGAAACATAGTTTGAGGTAAGAGTAGAAGAAATCCTGATTTAAGTTTCAGGCATGTAATTTTGAAATAGCTTTATTTGTGAACACAAATATTGGTGTGGATCTTAGAATGGGAAAGTAGAAGGAAGTTATAGATTTGGGAGTTGTAATAGAGCTGTTTGTGTGCTTGTTTTAAACCTGTTTCTTATTTTCTTTTGTGAGCACATCCTTTTCTGATATTACTGATTCTGATTTGACTGTGACTCACAGACCTGGCCTCCTGTCTTAGGGTAGAGGGTCCATGACCTAAGCCAGGCTGATCAGAAAACAAAACTATGTTGGTAAGGATGCTGGAAGAGAGAGGCTTGTGTTTTTTATGGCAAGATCATTAGCCATGAGGATAGGTCCAGAAGAACCGATGATAATCTCTGTCTCCACATAGGTCAAGTCTGCACATGAGGCCAATATACAGGGGGGAAAGCGAACAAATTAAGAAAGATAGAGGTCTGACGATATTATTGAACCACCCAGTCCGACCAAGCATTTAGTCAACCTCCCCCCGAGTGTTTTAGTCATTGAGTTATATGCCATATGCTTGTTTATGTTATATTTCTGTGATTCACATGCAAAAGCATCTTAATTAATTCAGGGTCTTTCACCAAGCGAGTCACAATTCACATTGTGTGGAGAGTACCATAGGTCAAATTGGAGCTAGTGAGAAAAGAAAAAGAGCAAGGTAGCACCAACAGGAGGAACATGAAAATTAAGAAAGAATCCCTTAGAAACCTGGGAAAGAGCAATTCAGAGGTGAGAGAGAGATGACAGGAACCAAGGAGATAAAGGGAGTGTCAGGAATAATGGAATGGAGAGAGGTGAGGTCACGTTAAATAAGACGAGATAAATCAACGTGTCTGATTTAGCTATCTGAAGGTCTTAGATGACTTTAGAATGAACCACTTTGGTAAAGCAGTAGGCGCAAAACAGACAGAATGGGCGTGAGAAAGTAGTCAGTGAACAGGATTTATCTTTCAGGAAGATTATCTGTAAAGGACAATGGGAAACTGGACTACCTCCATGGGAGTACAGGCTAGAAAGGGGGTTTCTCTTTAAGTTGGGAGAGATGGCACATGTATGTATGCTGAGAGTAAGCATCATTTTCTCCTGTCCTTTATTGTTTAAATATGGTACTTTTTACTGTGCTCGGACTAGTACAGATTGAACCAACATAAAATGCCAGGTAGATAAGAACAGTTGATAAATATGAATTGGAGGCCTGTTGGTCCCTTTTAATCGCTCACATAAGTTCTAGAGGTTTCTAATATTTTGATATTCCATTTTGCTTTTATACTAAAAAACAGTACACATTGTTTTTCACCAAAATATGCATCCTAAGCCATGCAAGGCATACTTGAAGTCTTTCATCCATAACACAAATAGGAGCTAATGACTGGCTCATTCACATATTTTTTAAACAATACATTTTATTTGAAAAACTTGCTTTATTACTGAACAGAACAGTGTTTCTAACAGAAGGTTGTCACAATCCATTTTAAGATATCTGTGTTAGCTGGGGTTGAGATAATCTGATCTATTTTAATAAACTAGCTCAAAGTTTTGCATTAGTTGGTGACAGTTCTACTGATCAGATATCATCTCTCTTAACACTTTTATTGCCATGTGCAAGGAATATCGACTGAGCCACTCAAACGTGAATTTACTTGTCAGCTTCATCTTTTTTAAAAGCAATAACAACACATACTACAAAAAAAATTAAAAAGAAATGCAAAGCATTACTTCTTATATAAGGCATTCAGTTTTTAGTAAATAGCCTATTACTCATTAAAAAGGAAAATCACCAAGCTTTGCCCTAAATGATAATGTGTTCATAGTCTCTTCTGAGTCTTCTAGGCTATAAACAATATCTAGGGTAGGATAAACAAAAATAAGTCATACTTGCGACAGACTATGGGGGATTAGACAATCTGTCTGCACTGAGGATGTAGACACCTGATTAGGAAGCAGCTGGAGGTGATCTTTCCTTTCAGCCCACATTTGGGTATTTGGCTTGGGTGTGTACAGTCAGAAAAGGCAATGTGTCATGAACAGGAATGGAAACAAACAAATCACAATACCAAAAGGAAGAAAAAAATCTCTCAAACCACACTTTCACAATCCTCTATTTATACTAGCACATTCTGGGAAAAATCACTCAAAAACCTGTTACTAATCATTTAAACCTTAGGCTGTCGATATTTTTCTGCTTTGCCAGCCAAATAGTCATGTGCAGCAGCCAGAGGGTTAAAGAGCCAGATTTCCCATCCCATACTGTGGTTTTGTGTGAGCAATATGGAGGACCTCATGATCACTGCCGAGGCTCCTGTTGAACATGAAGGGCTCTATCCAGGCAAAAATATGTGCAGCCTTCTGGGCCAGATTTGCACCGGAAGGGCTTCTAAGTTGGCTGTGCAGTGGACTAAGCCATTCAAACCTGCTGTTCCACAAAGGCCAAGATGCTCCCTCTGTTTGTCTAGGTCTCCATCTAGCAGACCGTGCAAAGCTTGCCTCACCCGGGTCCAGACACCATGAGAGAGTCTTTGTGTTGTTTCAGGAAATACAATATATAACCCAATATAAATTAGATTATCTGGAGTTTGTTAGGACAAAACCAGAAACATTTCAATTTTCACAAAGAAATAACATAAGTGAAATAGAACACAGAACTAGAGTGTTTCTGGGATTTAAACTGTAGAGGATGAAAGAATTTTCTCTTTCTTGATTTAAAAAAATATGTATAGTCAGTCAATTATACAGCAAATTATGTCTGCAGTGGCCTAGGCACATTGTTTTAATTATATTATTTTAATAAAAGATTTTTGATATGCTGATTATATGTACTGTATTCAACTTCTTTAATAAATATGTCAGGAGGCTTTCATGTCAACGGAATGAGAAAATAACCCCCTTGAGATACCAGTTATACATCATTATTATACTTTGTGACCTAGAGGGAAGAATTCCTGATTTTAATTTTCTCCACCTCTGTTCTTTTGACTCATTATAATCCATACTTGATTAACAGAATAAGGACCAAAATACTGAATATAAGCAATATTTTATGAACAATTAGTATTTTTCACTCATAAAAAATCAAACCTCAACTTCAATTTGACAAGAAATCTGCCCAGACTGTCTCCTCCTATAAAGTTCCCAGTGAGAGCCTAGACTTTGAAAAATCGAGTTTCTGATGAAATAAAAGGCAACAGAACCCTTAAAAACAAGTGAGAGAAAGCTCAAGGTCTGTTTCAGACACAGCCCATGGCCAAGGACAGTTCTCATCAATACCCACGGGGACTCGGTCACCATGACCAGGCATTTGAAGATAAGCCTTGCAGGTGAAAACAAAGCCAGTGAGACATTTGATTCCTCTTTGCCACCTCAACATTTTATCCTGCTTGTTCAGAACTCTGACTGAACTAGAGCGACGTGTGTCACTGAGTTTCTTGCTGTCACACTCAAAGCTCAGCGATCTAGTGGAGATGAAGTGTGACCCACAATCAACAGAAGCCGCCGTGGGTCGTTGGAGTTGGACTCAAAAACTTAGATTCCATCGTGCCCTTAATTACCAAATGCGTTTCCTGTGAAGAAAGGACTACTGTTTAAAATGTTTGATAATCTGACAAGGCCATAAGGCTTAGTGGAATCGATGATTACACACAGATGGACGATTAACTCTTGAGGTTTAACGTTTAAAAAAAAAAGGAACTGTGCTGGATTGCTACTTAATGGATTACACTGCCCATATGGAAAAGAACTATACCCTAAATATACCCAGAATGATAGAACAGGTGGCAGAATCCGGGCAAGTCTGTTTGGAATGCACAAAAGCATTCTGAATCTGCAACTGCCAGAAAAGATTTCTGGAGGAAAGAAAAAAAAAGAAGAATCTTTGAAACTGTTAACTTTTCTACATTTTGGAAATATGAATTGCAAAAATAATTAGAAAACTGAACCCCAAATATATTTTTTCCAGCAGGAGCTTTTTTTCATACTGTCTTTCAGAAAACTGAAAATCATGTTTGCTTGTAACTGAGGTAAAGTTTGATGTATGGGTTATTATTTAGCTTCAGGATAAACTCAATAAGGGCAGAACCTATAACTGCACTGATAACAGCTACACCTTCCAAAAGATATAATAGGGAGAATGAGATTAAAACTATTAGATCAAGTAAGATTTGGGAATTTATTTGGATTTCATATTCTTTAATATGGACAAACAAGAGCTGTACATGTGAAAATGGTGACAGGAAATGAACACTAGTAGCACTAGTAGCACTAAATAAGCAAATGATGACACAGTATAATCCCAATTAAAAAATTTTTGCTGAGAGAAGGTAATTTATTTCTGGTATTTTGCTCTAGTGCAGCAGGGGTTTTATTTTAAGTATTAATAACCTTTCAAAAAGCAAAATACTTTATCTTCTGGGCATGGAAGGCCCTAGTAATTATAAACTTAGTAGGTAAGCAGGATTAAGTATTTACTAAGTCCCAAGAATGAAATGTCTTATTTATATATACAATGTTATTTCATTCTTAATATGACCTTTTGGGTTATTTCTCATTTTGTCCTTTTACTGTTGAGGAATCTGACTGAAGGGCGTTACAGGCTTCCCAAGAATGGACTGGAAAAACAGACTGGCCCTGTTCGTGTCCTTTCACACACAACCATTCTGGTCAATGCCCATTTCACCACCATCTCTCCCTGCTTCTCTGGCTCACCTCTCTCGTTTCTCGTTTTGCATGTCTGGGCATTCTTGGCCTCCTCTTATGCCTGATGCCTTCCATAGTCCTTATGGGGCCACACTGTTTGCCATGTCTCTGTTAGGACCTTTAGAAAAACACAAAAATGGAAGAGACCATGGCACACAACAGACCAAAAAGAGTTCCTTAAAAACTAATATAAAATGATAAAATGAATGTGAAAAATCTCCACAGCATTCTGTTTCCCCCCACCCATAAAGCTGTATCTTTTCTTTTCTTTTTGAAATATTAAATTGTTAAAAAATATTTTTTGTTATCTCTGCTTTGGTGATGCCTTAAGCAAATGCTTGTTGGGCTTACTGGGAAATTCAGGCAAACCCTGTCCTTGGGTTCACTGAACAGTTCTGAAAGATTGTGAATTTTCTTTGCTAAATCGATTGCTATATTTCTTTACATAATTTCAATGATTAATACTTTCAGCCCTGGCTGGTGTAGCTCAGTGGATTGAGCACGGGCCTGTGAACCAAAGGATCACGGTTCGATTCCTAATCAGGGCACATGCCTGGGTTGCAGGCCAGTTCCCAGCAGGGGACACACAAAAGGCACCATACATTGATATTTCTCTCCCTTTCTCCTTCCCTTCCTCTCTAAAGATAAATAAATTAAAAAATCTAAAAAAAAAATAGTAAGTGCCTCAAGGGTGGAGATTAAATAGGATCACTATAATTTCATACTATTTAATGCAAGGTTAACTCCTAAAAATATATAATATATTAAGGCCACCTGTGAAAATAAATTCACCTTAATACTAACGCTAAGAATAAATTGGTTGACAGAGATGTTATAATTGCCTAGATACAGACAAATGAATTAATGCATGTTCCTTTTGAACTCACAGAAGAATCTGTTTAAAGGCACAGTCTTCATTCTGAAATCTCAACACATTTTGTTATGTAGGTTATATTTGTTGTTTCTAGAGAACTAATAATGATTCTGGAAATGACCTTGGTCACTTACTTCTTGATTGATCCAAATATAAGATACCATTGCTTCTCTGAAGGCCGCAGAGCAGGGAAAGAGAGGTGATATTGTCTACAGGACAGACTTCAAAGCCGGGGAGGTAGAAGTGATTGTTAACTGAGTTGTATCACTGAACACAAAAGGACATAGAAAGTTCTGGAGAATATCTATAAAATATGGAAAGGAACAAAGGGTCAGGCAAGAGGAACAGTAAGTCCAAGTTCCCTGGCACTTGTAGAACACCTTAACATTATCACATGGCTTTCTCATCGAGAAGAGGGAGGTGTATTTGTACCATTCTGACCACTCAGAACTCATTGTGGCAATTTAGGAATATGAGCTGTGGGGAGAATGGGGGTGGAGAGAAAGGCAAGGGCTTAAATGTATTAGCTTTCGAACCAACTCGTATGGCAGTTTACACCACAGCCTGATGATAAAATGAATATGGACAGGACCTGTCAGGTAATTCCTAGACAGAACAAGACTTTCTGGACAGACAGCGCCATCACTTCAAACCACATGCCACTAATGACACTTAGTCTGATTCCCTTTCCATATAAGACAACAAAGGTAGACCAAAGCAGAATGGTCATGATTATGTTGGAAACAACCTTCATCGCCAGCACTTGTTTTCATCCTACCCTCCATGTAGGTGTCGCCTTACACAGGGCAATTTTTGCCTTCTCCCCTCCCCAGCCTCTATTATTCTCTCTACACTCCAATGTGCCCAGCCAGGCATCATTTGTCTCTTCATGCTTTGGCTCTAAATCTCCTAAAAGTAGGCTCTAAAATTGCATATTTATATATCCATACATGTATACAGTTCCATGTGCACTCACCAGGGTTACACACACACAGAAAAAAAGAGAAGGAAGAATATTCCAAATCATCAGCAACCTCCCCACAACAGGACCATGACTGTCAGACTCAGGGAACCTAACCTAACAAAACACTCTCTATTTTAGTTTTTTTTGAAGGGCAGCAATCTGTGGCTAGTGACTAACGCTGCTTCCTAATCAGAAACCATCAGGACTGTTTTCTTCAGGTATGTTTAGTCCTTTCTCTGTACGTGATTTTAGAATTGCTTTAAGCTGTATGAAAGTCAGAGTCTATGGAACCTCCTTAAATAAGACTTCTCTCCATCCAATAATCAGTTCCTGTAAAATTCCATCATACCTTAATTCAAAATCTTGATTTTCCTTATCATGTGGCTCTAGTAGATCTGGTGTTTTACAATAATTTGCCTGAGTTGTATGTGTAATACCTTTCATTTTAATCTGAGCGATTTGTTCTAAATCCATGGGGGACATGTGGAATGTGTTGACACGGAGAAGCAAGGACTATACATCCTATCACCTCTCTGGGGTCCACTTGTGGGCTTGTTAAAAGATTTATACATTATGAATATTTATTTTTTTTACCAATTCTTTACTTATCTCACAGCCTGTGGGATCAAGTTCCATAAAACTCAGCACAAAACTCTTGTACAATATTTTCTTTTGCCTTTATGGTTCATTATCACAGGTCCTGTTGGTACCCTAAATCTGACACTCCACACAAAAAAGTATGCTCTTACCAGAAAGCTATTACGCAAAGTGTTATATCAATGTAATGTCACCTGTATATTGCTGTGTACCTGTATTTGAAAACAAAGAAGGATGGTCATCAGGTCAAGACTCCTGATACGCCGAGAGCTTGAAGGAAGGAAGGTCTTTACAGACGCCTTCAAAGCCCCAATCCAAGCTTACATGTACTCCTTGAGACTTGTTCATTTATTTTTTCACTAAATGTTATTCTGGGGGTTATTTTGTCATTTTTTGGCTTATTTTTGTTAAGCTATTTGTTTGGAGGTCTTTAAAAATGTTTTTCTTTGCCAGCTACTGATTACTAAACTGTAGTTCTCAGCTTCTGACTGCAATTACGCATGTATCCTAGTTGGAGTGAGACCACAAGAGTCCTTTTGAATAAATGTAAGAAAACTATACCACTGTGTAGAGCAAAGTTATGTGCCACCTTGACAGTAGAAGAAGTCTACTCAAGATAGAAATTAAACTAAACGTAAGTCTTGTGTTTTACTTTAAACCATTTGATGGTTAGTTTAGAGAGCAAGGGCACAGACATTGAGTTGGCAATTTCATCCATGGAGTTTTCTTTCAAAATTTTAAATCACTCATGTAGCAAATAATACTGGGCAAAGTTAGCTTTTTAATGTCCCATAGAAAATTGTTACTGCATGAGTATTTATTTATTAAGAAAATTAAAACTGTCACTTCAGGTCTCATTTATTACATATTTTCATATAGTTCACCTTCTAATGTGAAGCTCTGTTTAGGCCTGGTTAAGCTCAATAGTCTTCAATATTTACTTATTTATGTATTGAATTTAAGATTTAGTAAGTACATTTTTACAACATAAAATGTTCTGAAATGTGGCATCTGTCTTGATATTGGGAATGCTCTGTAAAGACATAGGTAACTTAGATATAAATCGAGAGAGAGAGATTTCTAAACACAAATGCAGAAATGAATATGTAAAAATAAATATGATAAGGTGATAAAACAGTGCAGGTATTAAGAGAATAGAGAACTTACTTTAAAGTGCTTTTATTTTAATACATTTACCTCATTGTTTAATAACTGTTTATTTTTAAGCCTGGCTATAAAGTTGTCATTATTCACAAACATTATGGAAACTTCAGAACAGAATTTATTCCTAGATTCAGTTCATTAGTTGAAAATATTTATTAGATTGAGTGCCAATTAATGTCTTATGTAACAGCTTCATTTTAAGAAACTCACCAAACAAACCCTAAAGCAAATCCCATCATTCATTTTTTCATCTCAAACAAACTTTTAAAGCTTTTTTTATACTGTATTTTAATTCTCTAATCTCAGCTAATTTCAATTAGCTCTTTCTCTAAACATGGCTCTTTTCTTTTTTCTAAAAATATAGCTATATTTTTTCATACTCTCTGAAGGTTAATATAAGTGCTTTACTGTTCAATAAAAAGGCCGAAATTTTCAGATTCCCTGTGGAATTCTCCAACATTGCTGACTATATTGTTCAACTGTAGTTTTATGACAAAAATATTTAAAATGACCAATCCCAGGAACATACTACAAAGGGAAGGAAGAGAGAGATTGACTCTGTCTTACAGTTTTGGGTAAAATCCTGTGCTGAAACTCTCTGGAGGTTGCTATTTTTCATCCATCGGAAGTCATATTACCAAATTTGAAAATTCTATCTTATTTAGAAATTCCCAGCTTCTCTATTAATTAATGAAACTCCTATAGCCACCTCATAATGAATTATCTAACAAGCTATTAATAGGTTCATTCTAAACCCATCAAATAATTTCATATTCCGTCCCAATTCCATCAGCCCTTGTCTCATTAAAAGTGCAAATTTTCAACTCTTTGCAAAGAAAATATGTGATCCATTTTTACCATGTCAGAGTGTCCAACAGATGCTGGAAAACTAGAGATAGGACATTGATTATAAATTAAACCTAATCTTTTCTTGAGCCACTACTCAATTCGATGTACTGTAAAAATAACATGAAAGTGAGAAAGGTAGTCTTAACTCTCAAAAGTGGAGAAGACTTCAAAATGGTAGCTTGAGATACGTTTTTTAAGAGAGATGCTTAAATAAAATGACAGAGGACTTTGGTGCTAACAGCTGGAAGAGCTGATGGAGTTAGGAGACAAAGGCAATTAAGGGAAGCTTTAAGTCACGGGTGATACTTGGGTTGGTCTTTAGGGGAGGGCGGTGGGTGGAGAATATTTCAGGCAACAGAAATGAAATGAGCAATATAAGCAGAAAAGTGCAAATGCCTAATAAATATTTACTGAATGAAATGGTCCCAGTGACAGTCAAATCTTTTTATTTTTGTAAATATTTTTGGCAAAGGTTTGGGTTTCCCCACTTTATAGTGTCTGAACTTTTTGAACATTGGATGTATTTTGTCACCTTTTTATAACTGATTTCTGTAGATAAAGTGAATATTTCCATATCCACCCATCTGCTAATCAGGGCACATTTTGAAATTAAGTGTAAGGAAAAAATAAAAATAAAAAAATACCATGAAGCTGTATTGCATCTTGAAGTGCATTAAAATATAAAGACAAAAACTGAGAACACACTCCAAATGACTCATTTGTTTTTCAGTACTCCACAACTTGGTGACAATAACTGGCAGTATGGTAATTTCACAGTGTCATCCTGGTGGAACATAGGGTTCCCGTAAGAACACATTTCTATCTCCCTCAACGTCACTATTAAAATGACTTATTTGTTTCTGATTAATTAGGACCAAGTTTCTTCCTTCTTGGCATCGTGTTTTTCCTCCTGTTCAGTCTATCTGGACAGGCTAGATCTGCGTGGGCACGCAGCAGTTTGTGAAATTCTGGATCAGAACTCGGTGGCTTTGCAACAGCGATAAACCCAACTTCTGGTAACTGTGAATTTGTGTTCCAAAGTGCCACAAACCACACGGTAAGATGCCACAAAAAGGAGCAGTAAGTAGGTCGGGTTTTTGGCAGTCTTCATAAAGCAGTAGCTCCAATGCTGGTTTGCTAGTGATTAAATAGAGCTGAGAAACATTTTTTTTCTTATCTCCTTTAGCAGAACAAAAAAATTCAGACAGGCTGATTGGGAGCGGAGAGGGAAAAGGAAAGCTCTTTGGAGAAGGGAAGTTTAATTGCGAGCTCCCTGTTATTTTTGTTCAGTAAGAACAGAACTTGAATAAAAGTGAAGCCTGTCTGTGTGCATGTATGTGTGTGTGTTCTGAGGAAAGGTTTCTGTTGGGATGGGGTGAAGGAGAGTCCTCTGTCTTCTCCGCAATCCTGTCACAGTGCACAGCTGACTGTCAACAAAGTCTTCGGAAAGATGCCATTTACCTAATGCTTTTTATTATGTCAACATTCAGTAATTAGGAATACATTTGCTGTTTAGGAAAAGCAAAACAATGTGCTAGACTCGGGTATAATGTTAAACTCCAGAAGAGGCTGAGCTTTTTCTGGCAGAAGGTTCTCCCTCTTGGAAGAATGATTGGAAGTTCAGCTTAGCACACACCAAGCACAAGTGACACTGTCATTCAAATTTGCCTGGTGCAGATATACCAAACTCTCTATTTCTGTCTACATTTTTCAAATGCCTTATGATTCTCAATGATTAAGTAATGAATAGTCAAGGAAGCAAAAGGCTAAGACAAACAAAAGAGCAAACACTTGAGGGAAAGCATTAAGAAAGCCAGTTGACATGCTTTGTAAAATACCAGAACTATTACCTTTCTGAGTGTTCAGAAAAGAAATTATCTGAAAATATAACACTTCTTTCTCTCTTCATCCTAGTAAATTCAGTCAACAGGATTTAGCACTGAGAAGAAGCCCAGAAGGTCTAAAATCCTGTAAGGCAAAAAAAAGTATATTTTTAGAATTATGGTAACAGCTGCTAAGAAATGTAGTTCTATTTTGTATTTAGTCTAAGCCGCCTAACAGAAACGTGTGGTATAGGATAATATAGATAAGGAAAGTGGAGAGAATTATTGCAAAGTGAACATTATCTTTGGTTGTTGTTGAAAGAAAAATTGAGTCCTAAAGATGGCATTTTATCAAATAAAACTATAAATTGTATATCTTAGAGCTAAAAATAGATAGCCTCTCTCTCAATCTTCCCCTTCCTTCTCCTAGCCTCCTTCTATTTCATATCTATTTTTAAATCTTTTCCTAATGGAATCATAGGAAGCATTAACATAACAGGATAGATCTTATTTAGAAATCACCTCCAAATGTCCCCAAGTATGCTACCACCTGTAAGTATATGTATCTGATGACAAATAAATAATCTTCTATCAAATTTCCACATTTTAAAATAAAGATTTTTACATGAAGCTGTGTTTAATTTAATAAGAGAACAGTTTTGCAAATGACTAAATGAGTTAACTATTGTTTATTGTCCCATGATGCAATTTTTGATTCAGATTTATTGTTAAAGCATAGAATAAAATAAGAAGAAACAAATATGTGGCAATTTTTTCACATATTAAAATGGTTGAGATATTCTGAACTTTGTTTCACCTATGATTGAATTTGTTCAAAAAAATAATGGCATCATGTATTTGGGAAATGGTTACCTATTATTGAACATAATATTTGTGTTATGTTTCTAAACCTTGGGCTTCTTTTACCCTTGAAATTGGTGGCAGGGGCCAATCTTTCTAACAAAAGCATAGAGACCTTTATTTCTTCGGGGAGTTTTCAATCTGATCTCTATTGGGAAACAGCCTGAGTTTGGTGTCAAACTGAGATGCTGTGCATGTGGTTTATAACCTAGGGACTGCTGTAGAAATTTAATGTATTATTTCTTCAGTTATACTAATAACATTGTCGCTATGATTAATGACAATTAGTAAATGAAAATTTGGGAACGTCAATATTTTGGAAAGTTTAAGAAACCTCAAAAATACTCATAAAAATTATTCCCTGGTCTACAATAACACATTTTAGTTAGTTATAAACTTTCCTTTCCTAGATTTTCTTGGAAAGGCTCCATAGTTTTCTCTATAGTTGGTACACACATATAAAAGTCAGCACACCATATTTCTCTTATTCAGATCCCAGAAGATGGAACTCATCACCATCACCAACCATTCCTCCTTCTACTCCCCTCCCAGACAGCTCAAATTCAAGTGTTTATTCTCACTCTCTGTCTCTCCCACTGTCCTTCTGGCTAACTGGCTGTTTCTCTTTCTCACTCTTAAATCCCTTTTTTTCATTGTCATGTACTGCCGAGATTTGGGAGAGTATTCCTTAGAGGATCTGTAAACTGTTTGCAATCTGTATAACACGCAGCCCACCTCCACCTCCCAAGACACAGCCTATCTATCCCAGATTTTACAATGTCATCTTTCTCTCCTATTGGCAACAGGAAAAAAGTAATTTAAAATAGTGTTGCTCATATATGGCCATAAAACATGTCTAGGAACCACTTTAGAAAGAAATATTGTGCTCAATCTGGTACCCTTGGAAAAGATGATTATGGAAAGTCATTTTGCTCCTTTAATGCTGGGACCATGTCTCACTCCCTTATATCAGCAGCGTTGATCACAAGGTGTAATGCAGTGGGAGATGGTCAGGCATCTGTTACACCAAATCTAACTTAATTTTTAAAATTTTATTTTCAAATATAAACTGAACATGGTATGAGTCTTTTCCTCCACAGTACCCGTTACTGAATTCCAAAACATTCCCTCCCCCAGGGAGTTACATTCTCCTATAGAGGTCACTAAATACAGAATATGAGATGGCCAACTGATGGTCAACAATGGTCCTTTTGTTAATAATCAAAAAGTATCTGTCAAATACTCAACATTTCTATATGTCAGGAAATATTTTAAGTGTTTTGCATGTTTACCTTACTTAATCCTAAAATAAAAATATAAGGCATATAGTATTATCATCCATTTTACAGATTAGGAAGTTCAGGCACAATAAGGATAAGTAACTTGCTCAAGTTCACATGGGTAGTAAACATCAGAGCCAGCATTTGAATTGGTGAAATCTGAACTAAGACTGAAAAAGTTCAAAACCATAGTTTCCAGTTTACATTACAAATTTTCTTTCCCAAATAGTAGTAACATGCATTTATAACTTCAAAAAGGTTACTAAGTTTATTTAA
Source organism: Carollia perspicillata (assembly GCA_004027735.1). NCBI lineage: Eukaryota > Metazoa > Chordata > Mammalia > Chiroptera > Phyllostomidae > Carollia > Carollia perspicillata. The sequence continues at coordinate 23,243 of PVKM010008309.1, forward strand.
ACTTTCTTGGTAAGTACTGTTCGGACCACCATAATTTTCACAAGGAAAATATATGCAACTTAATAGCATACTAACAATAAATAAATAACATACCTACATGCACAAAATATCTATTTTTAGAGATATACGTTATGAATGAGATGGAGAGAAGTGGATAGAAAAATATTCACCATGGTAAAAAGCTTAAAAACTGAAAAGTTGGTTGAGAGATCAGACTTATTTGAAAAGAGCATATCAAAAAAATAGCTACAATTCTTCCTCTCCCAGAATCCGAGTCTTTTGCAAAATAACATTGTACTCCCTCCATCAAAAGGACTTTATTTCTCCATCTCTTACATCTGAGCTGTCCTACATCATGATTTGGCCAATGGAAGGTGGTGGAAATGATGTGCCAGTTCTAAGCCTGGGTTTCAGAGGGCTTTTTACCATCACACTTTTTACCATTCAGGCCCAGCAACTGGCACATGAGCAAGCCCCGGCTAGCCTACTAGAGGTTAAGAGAGCTGTTGCACAGTAACACTGTTGCCTCCCCCAGAGCCAGCCAACTCCTAGAAGCAGAGCCACCAAGCTGACCTGCCATCTTAACAGAGATGCATGGGCAAACCCAGGCAAGATCCACCAGGCCTGGCCCAAACAAACACAACAGTCCATCTGACCTTGTGAAAAATAGTAAGTTATTATTGTTTTAAGTATCTATGTTTTAGAGTGATTTGTTATGCAGTAATAGATAACTGAGTCAGTGCTGCTTTTATGTGAAAATGTGTTGCTGTTTTCCTAGACTGCTATAAATTTATCTTATTCACTTTTAACTGGTAAAACTTTCCTAAACAGAGTAAAAATAGCCCTGTCTGGTGTGGCTCAGTGGATTGAGTCCAGGTCTGAGAATCATAAGGTCTCTGGTACAATTCCCAGTCAGGGCACATGCCTGGGTTGTAGGCCAGGCCCCTGGCTGGGGGCATGTGAAAGGCAACCAATAGCTGTATCTCTCACACATCGATGTTTCTCTCCCTCTTCCCCTCTCTTTAAAAATAAATAAGTAAAATCTTTAAGAAAAAGAGTCAAAATAAAAACAAAGTATGCTTATATGACAAATTTCATCTTTGCTGTTTGCACCGTGGCATTGCCCATAATGATTTGTCATGCAATTTTATGTTCAAAGCTCAAAATTAATTACAAACATGAAACAAATCATGTTGTTAAGACATACATTAAAAACAAATTACAATCTCAAAATGGATAATTTACAGCTTGGCAAATTAATTGATTAAACATAAAGTGCATAAAAATAATTGGAAAAACTGAGGAGTGAACAAGCCAATGACAATATTATATAATGAAATAAAAAAACAATGAGCAAAACCAGAGCCAAAAATAAAACTCAGTAGTTATAAATAAACAATAAGATCCTTGGTGGAAATAGGTTGAAGTCTCAATTTGGGGATCATCACTATGTTACAGGGATGGGCAGATAACACAAGAAACTGAATCCTGCACCTTTAGCAAAATCAAAATAGAAACTATAATGTTGGCATCAAAATTAGTGATGAATTAAAAAATAAGATATGTAATATATGTTTAATATATGTATAACTGTTATCTATTACTTTTTATTCTATGCCTTAAAATGCTTAACTTAGCTTTTATGAAAATATTTATCTATAGAATTTGTTCAAGATATTGTCTATGATCTAGAAATATTAAGAGAAATAAAGCACTTAACAATATAGCAGTTTTTTCATCAGAATTTTCTTCTGAGCCCTGGCTGGTGTGGCTCAGTGGACCGAGTGATGGCCTGTGAACCAAAGGGTCACTGGTTCGATTCCCAGTCAGGGCACATGCCCAGGTTGCAGGCCAGGTCCCTGGTTGGGGGCGTGTGAGAGGCAACCACACATTGATGTTTCTCTCCCTCTCTTTCTCTGTCCCTTCCCCTCTCTCTAAAAATAAATAATAAATGAAATAGTTTTTAAAAAGAATTTTCTTCTGAGATTTATCATTTTTAGTACTTACTTTAAGACTGGAGAAATTTGAATTTTTCTATTTGGAACAAATATCACAAGGTATTTAAACATGTGCAATGGTCAAAATAAATGTTTCAAGCAATTTCCTACATGTTAAGGTGCTTAGCTGGACAAATTTTCATTTCATTGATGCACAAAAAATATCTTACAAAGATTTACACACAGTCAATATAAGTGAAACATTTTAAGCATCAAAGTTTGTATAACAAACTATTTTTAATTTTGTCTAAATTTAATATTCTGAAGTAGAAGTAGATGAGCTTCTCATGCAGCTTAGCAATAAAGTTTCTATAGGTGCATTTTTTTTAATTTTCAAAAATTCAATACTTTATGCCTTAGTCAGGGTTTGGCAGCTTTTAAGAATTATGCCAGTAAATAATTCATCCATGGATTTTGGGTTGTCCCAAAAGCAGATCCTAAGACCAGAATGTACATGCAGGTATTTTAGTTGAGACGGATCTAGGAAGTAGAAATGAAGGAATGGAAAAGCTGAGTAAGAAAGAGTAAGAAAGTCCATAAATTCATACTAATTATCTTTTTGCCATTGTTGGCAACTAGGAGTCAAGCTTTTGGAGTCAAAAAATTACAGAGAAAGTGGTCAAATACTCACTTCTTCAAAGAGGACATATAGATGGCCAATAATATGAAAAGATACTCAACATCACTATTCATCAAAGCAATGCAAATTAAAACCACAATAAGATACCTCCTCACACCTGTCAGAATGGCTGTCAATAGTAAATCAACAAACAGCAAGTACAGGCAAGGATGTGGGAAAAAGGGAACCCTAGTACACTGTTGCTGGGAATACAGATTGGTGCAGCCACTGTAGAAAACAGTATGGAGGTACCTCAAGAAAATTAAAACTGAAACTGCTTTATGACCCAGAAATTCCACCTCTGAGCACATATCCAAAGAAACCAAAAGCACTATTCAAAAGGATATACAAGGTAGGACAAAAGTGGGCTTACAGTTGGACATATGGAAAATGACACAATAATAAGTAATAATACAAGAATAAACACTGTTTTGCATACTCACAACTGTAAATCTACTTTTGCCAAACCCTGTATGTACTTCTGTGTTCATTGCAGCATTATTTACAATAACCAAGATGTGGAAGCAATCCAAGTGCCCATCAATAGGCGAGTGGATAAAATAGTAGTGGTACATGTGCGTGCGCGCGCACACACACACACACACACATACTATGGAATATTCCTCAGTCATAAAAAAAGCATGAAATTCTAGCATTTACAAAAGAATGAACAGGACTAGAGGATATCATGCTAAGTGAAATAAGTCAGTCAGAGAAAGACAAATACCATATGATCACACTTCTGTGTGGAACCTAAAGAACAAAATAAGTGAACAAATGAAACAGAAATAGACTCATAGATACAGAGAATAGACTGATGGTTGCCAGAGTGGGGTGTGCAGAGCTGAATAAAACATGAAGGGATTAAGAAGTACAAATTGGTAGTTATGAAACAGTCACAGGGATATAATGTATGGCATAGGAAATATAATCAATAATACTGTAATAACTGTGCGTGATGCCAGGTAGGTACTAGAAATATTAGGGGGATCACTTTGTAAAGGTAGGATTATCTAACCATTATGCTGTATACCTGAAACTAAAACAAAATAATCTTGAGTGTAAACTATAACTGAAAAATAAAATACTATAAAAAGAAAGTGGGCAAATCCTATAGAATCCCTAGACTTTCAGTCCCTGTAGGAAAACTTGAGCTTCGAGTACAGTGCCATTTGAAATAAAGTCGTATGAAGATAAAGAAAAGGAATGGCTGACTTAGGCAGCAGAACTAAAAAAGAAATGACCTGCACATTCTAATAAGCTATTTATTTGTGTACTTATTTATTTGCTTTTTCACAAAAATGTTCTAAGTGCTGATTTTGCTAGAGGACATTTATCCATCTCTGAAAGTCAACTTAAACTTATTCTCACATAGGAGGTGTGTAAACACTTCTTTCACATTTTCTTGAAATGTGTACTAATATGATTCCTGAATTTATCTACATTATGATTCAGGTGTCATTTAGTGAATATCATTTTGGTTGCGAGTTCTCATTAAGATCTCGGCTAGAAAGGCAATTCAGGTAAAGGCAGCTTTTCTAACAAATGGTGCTGATGCAGTCAGATATCCTTATACAAAAGTAAAAGAAAAAACCTTCCGACTGCACCTCATACCATACACAAAATTAACTAAAATCAAATTACAGACTTAAATGTGAAACTGCTAACGATAACATTTTGAGAGGTAACCAAAGTGAAAAACCTTTGTGCCTTTTGGTTAGGCAAATGTTTTCAATATAATCTATAAAAATTAAATTGATATTTTGGACCTCATCATAATTTAAAACTTCTGCTCTTCAGAAAACAATTTTAGAAAAACAAATAGACAAGCCAGAGATTGAAGGAAAATATTTGCAAAGCATATATCTAATAAAGGACATGTATCTAGAACATATAAGGAACTCTCAAAATTCAACAATAAGAACACAACCCAATTTAAAAATGGGCAAAAGATTTAACAGTCACTGGACTAAAGAAAATACAAGAATAGCAAATATGGCAATGAAAAGGTGTTCAACATGATTAATCATTAGGAAAATAGACATTAAAGCAACAATGAGCTACCACTACACACCAATTAGAGTGCGTAAAATTGAAAAGACTGGCCACACTATGTTTTTGGAAAAGGATATGGAAGAACCAGAACTTTCATGCACTACTGATGGTAAAACTACTTTGGAAAAAACAGTTCTTTAAATAGTTAAAAACTATAACCACCATATGATTCAACCATTCCACTACCAGATATTTTCCCCAAATTATAGAAAGCATACATCCATTTGTACATGAATACTCATAGCATTTTTATTTGTAAGAGCCAAAACCTGGAAACCACTCAAATATCCATTGACAGGTGAAAGAATGAACACACTACGGTATTTCCAGACAAAGGAGTGCTACCCAATAATAAAAAGGAATGAACCATTAATGCACATTATATGGATAGAACTCAAAATAATCATGCTGACAGAGAATCCAGACAAGAAAAGAGTGTTCACTGTATGGTTCCATTTCTATAAACTCTAGAAAAGACAAACTGATCTATAATAATAAAACTTTCATCAGTGGCTTCCTGGTGAGACAGAGTAAGAAAAGGTGAAGAGAAAGGACTCAAAAAGGACAGCAGGGAAGATTTGAGAATGATGGATGTGTTTCTTACCTTGGTTACCATGATAGTCTTACAGCTGTCAACTTTGGTCAAGATGTCTCAAACTGTAAGTTTTAAGGATGGGCAATTTATTGTATATTAGTTATACCTCCATTAAGCTATTAAAAAATTCTTATTTCATCACCATAAGCTGGTGATGTCAAACATATATGAAAAGTACTGACCTTACTAGTCCTAAGAATATTTATTAGCCCAAGCTGAGGAAATCTGGTTGTGAGTGAGCCTATCTTCATCGCAGAGAAAATGCATGTCCTGAGAAGGGGGGTATTGAATGACATAGTTAAAAGGAACATCATAGGTAGAAGACAGTTGTGGACGAGAGCTGATAGGATAGACAAGAGACCCCAAGGAAAAAGGACATCCAGTCAAGTCCCTGGGGATTGCCCCTGTCCTGCCATTTTTTGAATGGCGTCCCCTGCCCCACTTTGCTCAAACTTCAAGGGAACAATTGTCTTTCCCCAATATACAAAGAAATATATTGGCAATATGAAAATGTCTACACTTGCAGAAAATGACTTTGTTTTAGAATGTGAAATGGGATTTGGTGAATGAAAGTATGACTGTTAAAGGAACTTTATCCCTGAGAAGGTTCTAAACACCACATGTGGTAGTTCGGCTGTCAGACTGGAGGCACAAGCCCTCCTTTCCCGAAACAGAAAGGTCAACCTATCTAAGTGATTTTACTGAAACTCTGTGGTCAGTGGGTGCTTCTGAAGAGACTATTCATTTAACAGGACTGTAAAACTGTAAAAGCAGTCCATGCTTCTTCCTGACATGTAGCTTCACCACCCGTTTCTCTTCCAGCTAAAGCTCCTTCTCCAATTTAATCCTCCTTCAGACTCTTTTAGACAGAGTGCTATACCATATTTTGCTGTTAAATCATGAAAAATGATAGACTCTCTACCATTTGTAAGAGTCATTGTCAAATTATACTCTCTAATAGGTAATATACCACTTGAGTCAGTAATTTCAACTATTTGCATGCATTTCAGGTTTGCCAATTACCCTTCCAAGCTGTAAATTGCCTATTTTGAGAGCATAATTTGATTTTTAATGTTTGTCTTAACAGCCTGATTTGTTTTGTCCTTTGATTTGTTTCACATTTTAGTAATTAATTTTAAGCTGACTATGTCTCTCCTAAAAGGAAGGTGGGGATTGAAAACCTTTTAGAGCTACAGCAGTTTGATACTAATATAAATTTCTGTCTAGTGCCATAGACCTTAGGCAAAAAAATGTCAAGCTCCCTCTTCTGCCTTTAGAAAGTGGTCACTACTCATTTTCCAAGAGATACGCTAGCTCGAGTTTCAAATACACACTGCATAACCCCCATTTTAAACACACACCAATAAGCAAAATTGACCATCATAAGCATATTCAAAACAGAAGTGATATTTTTCAAATTATCAGTCTGGAAATAAAGATGAAAGCGTGTTTTGGGGTTATGTAAATGTATTTGGCCTCAGATGTCCTCTGGTGTTCATTCTCTATCATTAGTCAGTCTATGGGCAAAAACTGTGTGGAGAACAAATCCCTCATTTCCAGACACACCTTGTAAAATTTCTAATTACTTGGGAAACACAAGCACTTCTGTGTTGTCATAGTTTTTGTTTTTGTTTCTTCGGGGGTTTTTGGCCATTCAAATAGGTTTGTAGTTCTATCTCCTTGTGGTTTTAATTTGCATTTCCCTAATGGCTAAGAGTGTTGAATATTTTCATGTGCTAATTTGGCAATCGTGTATCTTCTTTGGGGAAATGCATGTTTATATCTTTTGCTCAATTTCCATAAAGATTATGCATTCTTATTTTTGCATTTTGAAAGTTCTTTATACATATATATATCATTTAGAAGATTTATACTTTCTTCTAATCTGTAGCTTGTATTTTCTTTTTCTTTTAATAAAGATTTTATTTATTTATTTTTAGAGAGGGGAAGGAAGGGAGAACGAAAGGGGGAGAAACATCAATGTGTGGTTGCCTCTCATGCACCCTCTACTGAGGACCTGGCCCACAACCCAGACATGTGCCCTGAATGGGAATCAAACTGGTGACCCTTTGGTTTGCAGGCCAGCTCTCAATCCACTGAGTCATACCAGTCAGGGCTGTAGCTTGTATTTTCATCTTTTTAACAAGATCTTCACAAAGCAAATGCCCATAATTTTGAGAAAATTTAATTTATCATTTTTCCTTTTAAGAATTGTGATTTTCTGTCGAGTTTAAGACTCATTGTTTAGCCCCAGATCTGAAGATATTCTCCTGGTTTTTTTTCTAAAAGTTTTTATAGTTTTGCATTTTACATTTAAATCCATGATCTATTTTGAGTTCAATGACAGTTTAGATAAGAGGTTTAGGTTAAATTTTATTTATTTGTATTTTGCCTACAGATTAACAATTGCTCTAGTACTATTTGCTAGGAGTCTGTCGTTCTTCCATTGAATTGTGCTGTAGACTGAATGTCTGTGTCCCCTCCCAAACTTCACATGTTGAAACCTAATCTCCAATATGACAATATTTGCAGGTGAAGCCTTTGGGAGTAATTAGGTCATATGTGTGGAGCCCTCATGAGTGGCATTAGTGCCCTTATAAAGGACCCCAGAGAGCTTCTTTGTCCCTCCTGCCTAGTGAGACGCTGAGGAAGTTAGCCTCACCAGACACTGCATCTACTGGGGCCTTGACATCACTCTTCCCAGTCACCAGAGCTGTGAGAAACAAATGTTTATTACTTAGCTACCCAGTCTCTGGTATTTTTGTTGTAAGAGCCCAGTGGCCTAAGACAGAAATTGATTATGGAGGTGCTGCTATAACAAATAGCCAAAAATGTGGAAGCAGCTTTGAAACTAGGGTAATGGGTAGAGACTGGAAAAGCTTGGTGGTGTATGCTAGGAAAAACCTATTTTTTTCTTTTTTGCAAATTAAAATATCTGGACGCTTAAAGACTATTTTGGTCAAAGCTCAAAAAGAAAAAAAGGAGAGTTGTAGAGAATGCCCAAATCTTCTTCCAGAATACCTACATGATTGTGAACAGAATTTGATAGAAATATGGAAAGTGAAGTCCATTCTGATTAGGTCTCAGGTTGAAATAACGAGCACATAGCAAACTAGAGCAAAGCTGATCCTGCTTATAAAGTAGCAAAGAACTTGACTAAATTGTGTTTGTAAGCTAGTGTTTTATGGGAGATAGAACTTGGGAGCAATGAAATTATATAGTTAGCTTGTAGCTATTTCTAAGCAATGTGTTGAAGATGCAGCTTGGCTCTTCCTGACCACATACAACAGTAAAATAGAAGAAGAGGGAAATGTTGCAAAGACAGAATTGTTAAGCAAATAGGAAGCTGACTTAAGGATTTGGGGAATTTTCACCCTAACCATATTATAAAAAATAAGTACACTAAGAGTTGGCCAAGAGACTGTGTGATGAGAAGATTAGTAGGAAATGGGTATCTCAACAGAAGCCATGAGCTATTTTCTGAGACAAGAGAAGAATGGTCCACAAGGTGATTTGGAAACATTCAGAGTTGCCATTGTCTTCACAGGCCCAGAAGGAACTAGCGGGCAGATAGTTTCCAAGGGGCTGATGGGATCTGTGGGGCTGCGGCATGTGCTGCCTGCCCCAGGAGAGGCTGCAGCAGGTCTCAGTGCAGCGCACGTCGTGTTGGCCACCCCTTCAGAAAGCACAGACAACAGACAACAAGCTTTGGCAGCATCCACAAGGCATTGTCCCCACCGGTACACAGAGTTTATGGACATGGGAAGCATGGTTGTCTCCACCTACGTTTGAAAAGGTGTAGCTATCTAGAACCACAATTATGTGACATCACTGCAGGAGAATCACAGGAGCAGGGTCCCATCAGAGAGCCACCTCAGGGTCGGGACACAGGCATAGAGCCACAGAAAAGCCACCCTACCCAGCAGTTGGTGTGACACTGCCACCCCAATGGTCAGGGAAGGCAGAGCATCAAGCCAAAAAGGATTATCCTCAAGCCTTAAGCCTTAATGTTCCTTGCTCTCTTAGGGTTTGAATTTACTTGGGACCTATTATCCCTTTCCTACTTCTCCGAGTGCCTGTTCTATTCCTGTCCCACCATCGTCTTTTGGAAGCACATAATTTGCTTGGTTCAATATTTTACAAACCCCAGTACTGTGAAAATCCACTGTGCCGGTTTATCTGTATTGTTCACTAAACTCCATGGAAAACAATGCTAAGAAAACAAACCAATAATCTGTGTCTTTTGTGACAGGTGAATTTATTATGAGATATTGCAAACTTATAATACATTCTTTTACAAACTGTGTCACCTCTAAATAGAATGTATAATCTCCCAGTACTTTCACCAGCATTAGTTCGAAGTCCTCCTAAAAATGAAATCTATTACGGGTAATTTCAATGGCCCAATCCAAGTGCCTCAGTGATAGCCTCATGTAAGTATTTCCTGAAAGACTTTTTATTTAACTTCTGAAGGAAGCTAAAGTCTAAATAAAAAGAAAGAATACAAAACATACCAAAATATTTTATACTGTATAACTAAAGAGAAAAGAACCCCAAACCAGACAATCTAGAAAATGTAATATAGTTTGTGGAGATAACATATCGTTAATATACTCGTATATTTATTCTTCAAATAAACAAAAAGATTATATGATACCTCATGCCCCAAAACCTCTACTTTCTTTTTATTAATAGAGTTATTCAGCATTTTTACTTCATATCCTCTATTTGTTGATTCTTTCCTCAGTTTAGTGGAAGATGAAGCATGCTATAAAGAATCCAGGACCCATGGAGTATAAGTCCAGTGTGGTCAAGAGCATGCCTCCAGCTTTTATGCAAACTGTCTTCAGCAAACCATACAAGCATCCTGCTTTTCTGAGATGAAATGAGTCAGATACCAGTAATGACAGCAACAAAAACAAGAACTACTACAGCAACAATGGTCTGCCTGTCTTGTGATCTTTGGTTCTCAAATCCAATTCAATGGGCCACGGTTAAGAGCACTCCATAGGTAGTTTTCTTACATGCTAAATGTTTCTAACACAGCAACTTAATCCTTTAAGAAAAAAGTCTCATCAGTAGCATCATCACTAATACAAATGCATTTTATTTACACTTATGTAGCTCATGGAAGATGGGTAGCTCATGGAAGTCTTTCATGATGCTAAAAATGGTTTCCTAATGAAGGAGAAAAAGAAAAATTATTGACCTGGGTTCACAGGGCAACTCTCTAAACATAATTCTATCTCTATACATCCTAGAAGGTCTGAGCTACCCCTGCATGCGCAAATCTCTTGTTAATGTCAATGCAAAACTGTCTACCTACACTACCTCGTCTTCTTTACATCGTCATCATAAAGACACATTTCTAGTTACAGCAGTTGGGTGTCCAGTCCTCAAATAACTGGCTGTCCATTTTTTTCCTTAATGCTTAGTCCTACCCTCACTGTACATGTTCTTTGTTTCTCAAGATGATGCTTGTACCTCTTCTCCTTGTAAACAAAGTGCTGCAGGAAGGTCATTGTTATGAATCGAATGTTTGTGCCCATCTCTACCAAATTTGTATGTTGAAACCTTAATCCTCAAGGGGCTGGTATTTGGCTGTGCAGCCTCTGGGAGGTGATTAAGTCATGAGAGTGGGGCCCTCACAAATAGGATTAAAGCCCTTAAACACACAGCCTCAGAGAAATCCCTTCTGCTTCCTCCCTGTGAAGTTACAGTGTAGGAAGTAGGTCCTCGGCAGACACTGAATCTTCAGTGCCACGATTTTGGACTTCCCGCCTCCAGAACTGTGAGAAATAAATGCTTGCTATTTATAAGTCACTCAGTCTAAAATAATAATAGATACTGGAGAAGTGTTTGTTGAAGTAAGCTAAATTCAGAACAGATATAGGAGGGTATCCCAAGAATCTCAAAATGACTAGGTTAGACACAAAATAAACTTCAAAATTTCCCTCATGCCTAAACTGATTTCTCCTTTTCTCTGGTCCCTCCTTCCTACCATTGAGACTGAGACAATTCAGATCAATAAACAAATCATAAACTTATAAAATTTTAAATTTTCTAATATTGTGAAGAAATTAAACCAAAGCAAATAATTGGCAGCATATTTAACATATTTTTTCTAAATGTTTTGTTATTTCTATATGTCTATATTTAGTAATTTATTAAATTCCAGTATCTTAAGGGAAAAAATAGATATGTTAAAATTCAACCTAGTGATATTGCAGAGGTCAAGATGCCCCCAATCTTAGCACTCATTAATTATTCTAAGCATATTAGTAATTTTATCTATGAGGGGGACCCCAACAAACAAGCATTATCTTCTGGAGGGTGGACTACTTATAGTACTGGCTTCCCCCACTTGGTTAGTGCTCTAAGAACCCATCTGTATCAGGTACCAGCTGGCATTGTTGTAGGAGGTTGCATCTGGCTTCAATGAATTTTTTTGAAGACTCTTTCAACATGTTTGCCCATTTCATGATGGGTGATTTATGAGTGCATCTGCCCCCCCATGCTGAGTGTTTGGAAATTTTTGACCAAAAATGACATGACCTCTATGTTCCACCCTCCATATTCAATCCACCGGATTTGATCCTGAGTGACTTTTTGTTGTTTTCATAGATGAAGAAAGTCCTTAAAGGGAAATGTTTTGCTCATGTGAAAGAAGTAAAACAAAAAACAACAGAAGCACTAAATGGCATCAAAATCTATTATTTAAAAAGTGTTTTGAGCCCTGGCTGGTGTGGCTCAGTGGACTGAGTGCTGGCCAGTGAACCAAAGGGTTGCTGGTTCGATTCCCAGTCAGGGCACATGCCTGGGTTGTGGGCCAGGTCCTCAGTAGGGGGTGTGTGAGAGGCAAACACATTGATGTTTCTCTGTCTCTCTTTCTCCCTCCCTTCCCCTGTGTCTAAAAATAAATAAATGAAATCTTTAAAACATATTGTTTTGAGTAGTGGAAAAAATATCTCAATAGGTGTATTGCCTCAAATGGAGAGTACTTTGAAGGTGACTGAAGTTTCATGTAAGAATAAGTACACAATTTTTTACAAGTAAATCCTAGTTTTTTGGGTCCCTCCTCATATATGGCCTCATGGATGATAATACTTGGATATATTAGTAATAAAAACATTAGACTTTAGTTTAGGTGTTTTATTCTGTATTTCCTATGTATGAGAAGAAAAACTCATCTTTTATTTTCTGAGTGGATTTATTTTGTTAATTTTATTGAAATTTTCTTAGATAAAGAGACCTTAATTCAGACATTATACTGAGTTTATAATTTCCCTAGGGAAAAAAATGAATCATGTAGTGAATTCTACCTCATACTTTCATGCTTACTTTCATATGCATCACTACAAGATGAGAAAGCCTGTCAGCCCTCACGTTTTCTTCCTAAACAGGAAGCAAAAATAAACACTAGGATGCTCGCTTCTGATTAAAAATTTGGGTTTCTGAGCTGTCTTCCTGCCTCAACCCTCACCCTCCAAAATAGATCATGCCTGACATCAGACCTTTGCTCCTGAGTCTTTTCCCACCTCATTCACCTGACAGCCTTCTCCACAACAGACATCTTATCAGACGTGACTGATTGCTGTAATCTGTACTCTGGGCAGCCATTAAGCAAATTACCTGAATCATTGCAAGGATTAGTCTCATTAACACATGATTAGCATCAAATTAAAATAATGAGTGTTTAACTTCTGATGTCTTCCAGTTGTTTGAACAGCTTGATCAGCCACACCAGGCTAGCAGGGAGGTGGGGGTGTCAAAGAGCCACAGGAAAAAAGGAAGGCTGAACTATGCAAGACATAGTACAGCTAGCCAGCAGAATGTATTGAAATCAGACTCAAACTGTTTGGTTGAAAGGTTTCTTCCAACCAGCAAAGATGCTAAGTTCAAACAAATCTCTCTCTCTCTCTCTCTCTCTCTCTCTCTCTCTCTCTCTCTCTCTCTCTCTCTCTCTCTCTCTCTCTCTCATTGGCAGTGCCTGTCATTCACCTGGAGCAAGGCTTTACATGCTAATGGTGCACCAACTTACCCCTTCCATGTCCTGGATGTTATTTCAATAGGGATCATCTTATCCAAAAAGCATAAAACACAACTTTTCTTCCTTTCCCAAGTTTTTTCAGACTTAAGAATAAGACCCTAACATGTTGGGATAGTGGTAGACTGCAGATCTGAGCATAGTTCCCACATTTTTTCCTTGCAAATGACTACCCAAATATCAAAACAATGGAAAGTTTGTGTCATTTCTGAAAACTATGAAGACCGTGAGTTGCATGTAAAAAATTGAAAGAATCTCTGACAGCTGACACTCACATTGAGGATTTGTGAGAGTCCTAGAAGACCAACTGTCAATTTTCCTACCTATAGAATAGCAGCATTTGAGGAAATTTGATGGACAGAGTAGTGGCCTTCAACTCCAAGACTGATGCCAACTTATCTGTCAGTTAGATGGGCAAGACAACCAGAGAGCCTGAATGGTCATCAGGATTCCAGCATGAGCAGGTATGTGATATAAGCAAAGAGCTATTGAGATAAATTCCTTTACTGTTCTCATTAAAAAAAAAGTAATGATAGAAGTATAAAATTTGAAAGGAACTGAAGTAATACAGACTATATCACCCCAAACCATGCCTCTTGGACATAAAAATTACTTTGAGCTGAAGGCAATTAAGAACAGCGAATTCAGGAAAAGCTCCCTCTATTCTCACCCTTTTCTGCCTATATGTAGAAAATAAATGTTCCTTTGCTGAAAAGGACTTGACTCATAGCCCAAAGATGACACCAGAGAAATATAAAAATCAAACAAACAAACAACAAAAAAAACCTTAGTTCATTCGTTTCCTCCATATATTCACCTTCCCATAGTTTGTCACCCTTAAAAACCTAAAACCACTTTCCCCCTTTGTGTCATTTTTCTGCAAATTTGTTCTTTGTTGAAACATCTGCATAAGCCAGAGTTCTAAGCCATCTCTTTGAGTTACAACTCTGGCTACTCCCCTGTGTTGCATGCATGATATTCACTAGTGAACTTGTCTTTGTCTTGTTAATTTGAAGCTAGTCAGAACCCTAAGAAAAGTTGAAGAAAAAATTCCTCCCTTACACAGCAGTCTAGCATCAGGAAAAAAGTGTGAAGATTAAAATTACTACTGCTAATATAAACACCTGCAGTTGGTATATATTTCTCAGTCATATGGTCTCATTATTCATGAATCATAAAGAGACAAAAAGAATGAATTTTGATAATACTTTTTCTTTCCAGAATTAAATTCTAGGAAAAAATGCTATGAAGTTGTAAAGAAGAAAGATTTAAGGCATATGCCCCAAAAAGGTTGTTTTCATATATATGCCAGACTCATAGGAAATGTCACCCAAAATCATGTGAAAAAACAGTAATTTAATTATATACTAAGTTAACTAAGATATAAATACAAATACTTAGGACATAAAGTTGTGCTTAAAAATTCCACACATAGTGCTTACAAGATTAAAATACATAATATTGATCTAATAATTAACAATAAACTGAGATTATATTAGCAAAACTACAATCTGAGAGATAAATACAGATAATAAAAAATGTGCTGTGTCATCTGAGTTGGAGTGGTATGAATGACAATAGTTATTGTTTATTCATTGATGATAGAAAAATAAATACACGTAACATTAAAAACATTCAGAATTTAGGAAACTATGCTTTCTGTGTATGGTTCCTAAATATCTAAAGGAAAAAATTAAATACAGTGTATACAATAGACAATAAGTGAAAAAGAAACAGATAAGCATAATTAAAAAATCTCTGACATGATAAAAAGAGAATAATAACATCAACTACTATAGTTAGTATCAAAAGGTTTAGTGGCTCAATTAAAACTAAAGACACTCAAATTGAAGGGTTTTCCTGAGTCTTTATTGAACAGAAAACCAAAAGGTAAGCAGCAAACAAGTACTAACAAAAAATTGTAAAATGGCAAAATTACATAAATTAAAAAATATATTGTATCATATATATTATGTAAATATCTCACATGACACACAACAATAAAAAGGAGAGGAATATTTATGTCAGAAGAATGGCACCATGTGGAGAGAGCCAAGCGAAGATCATATACCAGCCACAGATATTCCAAAGCAAAATCCAGCAAGAACCATGAAACAGCACATGGAATGGTCACTTTCCATTCCTCATATCAAATACCACATTGGAACATACACAGGTTAGGAGTCCCTACACCATAGAAAGTCAGAAAGAAAAAAAAATCATGAGCAGGAGGAAATCTCTGATAGTTTCAACTTCGAATTAACTGAATTTTCAAGTAAGGAAGTCCCTCATGAAAGAGACAAAAAAATTAACTTGAAATAAGTAAACTATCTGTTATACTTTATATAGATCTGACAAAATAAATTTAGTTTACTCTATTACCTTCACCACACCATAGCAGAAATGGGCAAATCAAATCCAGTTATAAAAAAATGAGAAAAATATAATCCTAGCAATGAAATTGCAAGGTCAAAAGAAAAATACATTTCTACACTCCAATGATTGTAAATACTATAGTTAAAAATGTAGAATCTAATATTCTAAATGTAGAATCTACATTCAGATTCTAAATGTAGAATCTAAATAGCATTGTAATGTCTTTGTCTTGTTAATTTGAAGCTAGTCAGAACCCTAAGAAAAGTTGAAGAAAAAATTCCTCCCTTACACAGCAGTCTAACATCAGGAAA
>PVKM010008310.1:0-39278 GCA_004027735.1 Carollia perspicillata
GGAGAGAATCTTTAAGGAAGAAATTTTGTTGTGGAAGCTAAATTTGTGTTTTTGGCTGCTAGTCAGCAGCTTTCCATCCTTGTACCATTCGATGGAGAGTTCAGGAGTGCCAGCCACCTTACACTCCAGAGTGCACGTCTCTCCTACAGTCACTGTCATTGGTCCTGCCTTCTCAACAATGACTGCAGGCTCTGAAATGAAATTCAATAGCCACCTGTCAAAATCTGTTACTTTTACTCTACCTCTACTATGTTTACTCCATCTCTACTAGCAAATTCACTAAGACTGTTTATTCCAATGAGATGCTTATGTTAGGCTTCTGTCTCTAGACTTAAAATGTAATTTCATAATTACACATTGCCATGAAATTATAGGAGCTATTATTAAGAAATATATTTTTGCACTAGTTGATTACCAGAACAATTCAGACAATGTACATTAGACTATGTATATTGCTGTGCACTTGATCTTGGGAGCAAAGGCTACGTGTTATTTTTAATTATGTGGTATTTTTGCTCTACTTTCAGGCACACAAGATAATTTTTTGAAAGTTGTTATTCAAACAATTAAAAATTGAAGTTTAATGTGCCCAGCGATGAAAGTGGCAAGCTTTCCTAAAAAATGTTAATCTTTGTAACTCTTGTCGGCTTTAACAACTAGTGCTTTGGAAACAGGATGTCACGCTGGGCTCCTATTTTTTTTCATGTGTCACAAAAGATAGTCATGATTACATCTGCTGATCCACCAAGAAAAGTTGTAACCAAACAGTGAAATAGATGGATAATTTTTGTTAGAATCACAGAGTTTCAGAAGATTTATTAGATTCTGTAAACCTTTCAAATAGATGAGGATGGAGATAGGTCTAGAAGAAATTCTGGGAAGGAGATTTTACCAGTAACTCGTAATAACTCATCTCAGTGTTTGGCACCACTTTCTATCAGGGGACCATTGCACCATATTGTACCAACCTAGAACAGTCAGTGTGGCCATGTTCTCTCTTATTCCACCATCATTCTTGATTTGGCAGATATATTTCCCAGCATTAGCTGGTTCTGCTTTTGCAAACTGTAGAGTTGCAACATTTTCCACAAATGTAATCCTGATGTTTTCACTTTCTCTAATCACTTCTTCCTTCTCTTTAAGCCACTGGACAGAAATAGGCTGCACGCCCTCTATGGATGCTTGTAACTCAGCAGGCTCCCCAGCAACAACAGTGATGCTGTTCAGTTTGGAAACAAACCTTGGTGGCTCTGAACATGGAAAGATGGATGGAGATTGTTGAAAAGATTGCCCAGATAATGGAACAGAGATAGAAAAAAGTATTTTGCATATTCCTGCCATCTCTGCCACATGCAGGAAATATGCTTACCTTTCAATTTTACAGTACAAACGCAAGTGTCACTTCCCACTTCATTCTGTGCCTTGCAGAGGTATTCACCAATGTCTGAAGTGTCGACATTGAGAATGTGAATACTCGCATGGAAGTTTTTGGATGAAATCTTGTATTTCTTGCTACTTCGGAGTTGTCGCTTGTCTTTGTACCACACCACCTCAAATGGTGGTGTTCCTGAAAGTTCACACTCAAGACTAACTTCAGTATTTTTAAGGGTTTCTACTGCAGGAGGGAAGCTGCTAAAAACAGGTGGTTCTGTAAAAAAAATAAGAGTTTCTCATGAATAGGGCTCTAATTTCCTGGAATATTTTTGTTTTTTTGTTTTTAAATGGGAAGAGTCAAGATACTACAATGGGGCAGTGGTGGCAAGTGCTATATCACATTAGTGTTGAGGAGGAACAGCTTCAGAGAGGCCGTTCGCCTTTCGCACATTGCTCGGCTTCCTGGCACGGAACCCTGGCTTGGCTCTACCCGCCCCTGCTGAGCAGCTCAACCTTCTGTCTGCTCCACCTCGCTTATTTATCTTGGGCTAGAAAGACTGATGCACAAATTGTAAAATCAAAACAAAAGAGAAAACGCCAATCGAACAAAGCCAACCCCCCCCCCCCAGAATATTAACTAATATGGTTTGTGTGAGGTATAGAACTCTGACCTCAGGAATAAATCTTTCGTGTGTGCTCTACAACTGAGACACTTGGAAGGTGTCATATTTGTGATCCACGCCTTCCCCTTCGACAGATGATTGTTGCATTAATTGCTTCCCAATACAACAAACTTGGACTTTGTGATAATAATACTGGGAAATGGCAGTGGAAAATAATGAGTATTATTTGTACCAAGGTATAGGATATAATTTTTAAAAAACAGAAACTGATTGTTGTGAGAAAAAAATGTAATTGCTTTGTTTTAAATGTAAAGTTAAAACCTGCATTGCTTGCATCTTATTTACATGTAGTAAGTATTACTTGATATTCATGATAAATATTATAGTGAAGATGATATATTTATCAAGCAATTGAAGGTGAAATTAACTTATAAATGCCTACTTTGTCTTTGTTTTTTGCATGTTTTTGAAACATGAAATTTGAACTGCTTGGCTAGTGTGTCCAGGTGATAAGAACTATGGTATTGGAATAAAAAGAAAAATATTCCAGAATGATTGGCTACGTGTAAGCAAAGCTTAAGAAATAACATCTCAAAAGGGTAATATGCCATCTAGGGAAGATACTCTCTGAGCTCAAATGGAGGCTAAAATGACAGTAAAGGAATAAAGAGCTATGATGCCAGGGGTGAAGAAGGTCAGTTGCATGTAATGAACAGAAGAAATAGATCTCTACCTTTTACTATAACCTTGGTACTGCAGCTGGTGCTGCCAGCAGGATTCTGAGCCTCACAAATGAAATCCCCACCATCGTCTGTACCAAGATTGTTCATCTGTATGACGGCCACTGAGTCAATGAAAGTCATTCTGTATTTATCACTGGCTGAGAGTTCATGTTCATTTCTGTACCACACAACTCTGATTTCTGGGGATCCAGTTATCTTGCATTCCAGTCGTGCCGAGTCACCTGCTTTCACTATTTTGGATGCTTCTAATTTCTTTACAAACTTTGGTGGTTCTAGAGAGTGAAGGAAAGAGGAGATTATGAGGGAACAGATACAGATAACAAAAGTTCAATCAAGTGGTACATAGAACAGAGAAGAACACACGACCAATGCCTGGCAGATATTGTGAGAAAGAAGGGTACTCTCTTGATGAGGTCAAAGTACTATAACAGATCACAGAAAGGACCAGAGCCACAGGTGAGACAGAAACATGGAAACAATCAAACCTGCACACCTGTCACAAGCAACATTGTAGTACAAGAGTCGCTACCAACATCATTGGTAACTTGGCAAGAGTATTGTCCTGTCTTGAAAGCATCCACTGAGTAGAGATTTAAGAAGCTAGTTGACCCTTCCAAGCCAATGAAACATTTCGGTCCAGAGGCAAGTTCCACGTCATCCTTGAACCACTTTATTTTAAATGGTGGTGTTCCTTTTAGTACTGCTTTAAATTCCACTGTAGAATCAGGTATGGCTTGCTGCCGCTCAGGTTTCACTAGGAAGCTTGGTGGTTCTATAGGTTTTAAGAGAAATATATTGAGTTAAATTCCCGTAGTTGAATTATTTTGACAGTTTTATGGACATATAAGAATACATTATTAAAAAGAGGTAATGACTGAATATTTCTTGAACTCAATAAATACATATCTAAAAAAACAAGGTTATTGAGACTCTCAGCTCTAAAGGATACAAGGTAAGAGTGACACACTTTCAAAGCAATTACAAAGAAGAATCCAGAAGAGGCGAAGAAATTCTAACCTTTCACAGTTAAGATGCCACTGCATGCATTATCTCCTGCTACATTTGAGACTTTGCATGTGTAATTCGCTGTATCTTCTAATTCCAGATTATTAACTTCCAGTGCCACGGTGTTCTCGTGACAGACAAGCCTGTATTTTGCACTTGTAGATATTTCCTTTCCATCCTTAAACCACTGAGCACTCAGAGGAAGTGAGCCAGAAACCTTGCACTCCATATGAATGGAGGAGCCCAGAACTTTATCCATTTTGGTTAATTTTTTGGTGAATGAAGGAGGAATATCTTGATCTGTCCAATGCAAACAGCAAGACACATCTATTAATATGTTGCCATTTGTTTACAAAGGACATAATATAAGCAACACAAGCCAACTGGAGCCAAGGTACAAACCTAGTACTCTCAGGTAGGCATCACAGCTACTGCTTCCAAAGTCGTTTTCCACCTTGAAGGTATACTGACCGCTGTCTTGCTTCATAACTGACTGAATCCTAAAACTGGCCACGTTATTTTCAAAACTCATCGAAAAATATCTACTGGGCACAATTTGTTTCCCATCTTTAAGCCATTTCACTTTGAGTTCTGGTGTCCCAGCCACAACACACTCCAAGGTCACTGGGTCTTTCTCAGTAACGTCGACGGATTTAGCTTTCTCTAGGATTTGAGCTGGTTCTGCAGTAAGAATTAAAGTGTGGGTGAGTTGCATTGACAAGTCCACTAGAGATAAGGCATGTTTATGAAATTGTCTCCACAGACTTATTCCAAAAGAGAATAGCTTACAAACCTTGTACTAAAAGGAAAGCATAACACCTCTCAACTCCTGACTCATTCTTGGCTTGACATGTGTATCTTCCACTGTGTCCATTGTCCACAGCTCTGATTTGAAGTGTGGCCACGTTGTTTACAAATGAAATATGAACATTATCTTCTTCATCCAGAATCTTGTCATCCTTTAGCCAGGTTATGGAGATGGGAGGAGAGCCTGCCACGGTGCTCTGAAAGGTGGCAGCACTTTTCAAAACGGTAGTGATGTTTTCTATCTTCTTCGTGAATGACGGTGGTTCTGTGATTAGATAATGTGAAAAGAAGAGGTATAATTGAACTCCTACCCATAATCATAAAGTTAAAGAGCATTACAGGATTTGTTTCTGGCAGCCTGCTTCTTCTGTATGTAACTCACTGACCTTTCAGGGAGACTCGGGCATTACAAGAGCAGCTGCCACCCTCATTGGATACAATGCACTGGTATTCACCAGTGTCTGAAGGGTCACACTTGGTTATATGGAGATTAAACACTGACACTCTGTCAGTCAACGTATATTTTTTGCCGCTTCGTATCTCCTTGTTATTCTTCAGCCAAGTGACTTCAAACGGTGATGTTCCTTTAACTTCACACTCCAGCTCCACGTCACTATCTTTCACTACTTCCACGGGCTTCAACTCCCTGATAAAGGTGGGAGGTTCTAAAGATTCAAGAGGAAGACAGAGACTAGCTTACTCAAGGGAAGACCCAAAGCCCAGCCAGTAGCACAGCCAAAACAGAAAGCAGATCCCGTAACGAACCTTTCACTTTTAATTCAATGCTGCAGCTTGCTGTGCCTGCATCATTACGAGCCTCGCAGACGTAAGTCCCACTGTATTCTACCCTAGCACCAGAAATCTGGAAAGTGGCTAAGCCATCAATGAAGGAAATGCCATATTTCTCAATGGCTGTGATTTCATTCCCGTCCAGATACCAAGAAACTCTGATTTCAGGAGTGCCGGTTATTTGGCATTCGAATGTTGTCGACTGTCCGTTCCTCAGCACTAACACGGGGCTGGGCTTCTTAATGAATTGAGGAGGCTCTAAAGATGGGGGGAAAAGTGTGATGTTGAACATTTTTAAAAACAGAGGTCAGTAAGCAAAATTGATTTCTAAAGCTTCTCCCCTCCCCCCACAAGAAAATCTAGACAAGCAAGAAAGTGAGGAGATGTGGAGACCAGACCTTTTACAAAGAGAGTGGCCTTGCTGGTGGCTATGCCAACGTCATTGCTTAGTTGACAAATGTAGGTCCCAGAATAAGCAGCTTTGGCGGAAAAGAGCTCGAGCACGGTGGAGGTGTCATCCTTCCACACTGAGCGAGCAGCTCCCGAGTGCAACTCTTTGTTGTCTTTAAACCACTTAATTGTCATGGGGGTAGTGCCGCCCACAAGAGCCTTTATTTGGACCCTCGTGTTGGGATTGACCTCTTGAGACTTTGGCTCTTCCACAAAGTAAGGGGGTTCTGAGGCGAAAGAAAAAGAAGCAAGAGGAGAAAGCAATGTTCATTCTAGAACTGAGCAGTAAAGGTAAGAATTGAGAAATGAGACAGCAATAAGTTCTTGATGGGTGGAGATAAAAATTGCCCACCTTTGACTGTCAGATGGCCACTGCACTGGTTGTGGCCTGCCTTGTTAGTGGCAGAACAAGTGTATGTCCCACTGTCTGCACTTTCCAGATGCTTGATTTCCAAGAAGGCAGTATTGTCATGAAAAGAGAATTTGTATTTTTCACTAGCTGAAATTTCCTGGTCATCTTTGAACCACTGGATACTTATGGGATGTGACCCAGCCACTATACATTCTAAGTCAATAAAAGACCCTTTAATGCTGTCCATTTTCTTCAGCTTTTTGGTGAATGAGGGAGGTATGATAAGATCTACGCAATGAAAAAACAAAAAAAAATTGTTAGGTCAATCCACCAATTTATATTTTCTCTGAAACTGTGAGAGATGAAGGAGCACAGAAACACCCAGTTCCTCTGCATAGAAAAGCAATACCAACCTAATACATTAATGCTAGCCTTGCAGCTGCTTCTCCCAACATCATTTTGGACCTCAAAAGTGTATTCTCCACTGTCTTTCTTTTCTGTAGAAATAATCTTCAATATGGAGACTGTGTCAGTGACACTGATTTTATATTTTTGGCCCAGGGTCAGTTCTCGGCCATCTTTAAACCATTTGGCTGTAATCTCCTTAGTCCCTGAAAATTTGACCTGCAAAGTGGCTGGGTCTCCTTGGGTGACATCTATGGACACAGCCTCCTCAGTGATTGTTGCAGGTGCTGCAGAAAACAAAGGGATAAGTGTGGGTTGTGAATTGCTCTACCAAAAGGCTCACATCTGCACATTTTCCTGAAACCCATGGCAGACTTTCTGAACCAACCTTTTACTGAGAGTAAGGCAGAACATCGTTGTATTCCTGCATCGTTTTTGGCCTGACAGACATATTTCCCATCATGCTTGACTTCGATGCCACTGAGGTACAGACTGGCTACATTGTTCTCAAAGGTCATTCTTATATTATTGTCTTCAGTGATTTCATCGTTGTCTTTTAACCAGGTCACTGTGATGGGCAAGGAACCTTTCAGAGTGGCCTGGAAGGCAGCTGTGCCTCCTCTAAGGGAGCTGGTGCTCTCGAGCTTCTTGACAAAGGTTGGTGGTTCTGGTAGAAGAACGAATTCTCAATCAGTACCAGCTCTAGAGAAAAACTGGCTGAAAAAATGAGTTGGCTCTGAAGGAGAGGTCGCCTACCATTTGAATCAACACTAACCTCTTAGAGTCACCCTGGCACTGCAGGTGCTGCTGCCCACGTCATTGGTCGCCCGACACTGGTATTCGCCAGCGTCTGCAGCTATGAACTTGAGGATCTGCAGGCTAACCAGCTGATCCTGAATGAAGGTTTTATACTTTCTACCACTTCGCAGAGTCGTGTTGTCTTTGAACCAAGTGATCTCAAAGGGAGGTGTGCCTGCCACCTCGGCCAGCAACATGACATCGTACTCCTTCAGCACTTCAACTGACTTAAAGTCTTTGGTAAAGTAAGGTGGCTCTATAGTAGAAAAGGAATTATCTTGAGTTAATGGGAGAGGACTCTGTGCTATGGACCACAATTTTGGTAACAGAAGAGGCAATGTGAACACAAACCTTTGACTATTAAAACGCTACCACAGTGGTCACTGCCAGCCTCGTTTTGGGCCTCACACATATATTCGCCACTGTCTTCGATGGTAACATCTGCAAGTCTTAGTACTGCAGTGGACTCCACAAAAGACATTTTGTGTTTGCTGCTCTCCTTAATTTCTCTGTCGTTTGCAAACCACGTTATTTTAATGGGAGGGGTACCAGTGACTTTGCAGGCTAGTTGGGTGGCATCTCCTTTCTTTAAGAGTTGTGATGGCTCTAACTTTTCAACGAATGTGGCAGGTTCTATGGAAGGAAAGACGTTGTTAAGAAACATGAGAAGGAGAAAAGAACTTATGACAATGACAGCACAAAGATGTTCAGAAAACACCGCAGACCTTTTACAAATAAGTTTGCACTGCACTCCACGCCTCCAGCGACGTTGCTGACTTTACAGGTATAAGTGCCTGAATCAGAGGTTTTTACTGGATAGAGTTCCAGGGAACTTTCTAAGGCTTCTTTGGTGATATAGCAGCTTCCACCAGAAACCAGCTCTTTGTCACCCTTAAACCATCTGATTGTGAGAGGTATAGACCCTTGGAAGGTACTCTTCAGGCAGACAGCCGAGCCGGGCAAAACATCCTTGGACGCAGGTTTAATTACAAAATGGGGTGGTTCTAAAGAAGGGGTATAAGAAAGAATGTCAAAGAGTTAAGAGGTGAGACCTAAGGGAAGAAGTCTTAATGTGAACATGATGTACAGTAGGAATGAAATGCAAAGTCTCCATCCAACCTTGCACGATCAGGGCTCCGCTGCTGTCCTTGCTTCCCACAGAATTTGTGGCTCGACAGGTGAAATTCCCTGCATCATTCATGTCTATTCTGCCGATCTCCAAAGAGGCCGTGCCTTCCACAAATGCTATTCTGTATCTGTCAGAAGAAGCTATTTCTTTCCCATCCTTAAACCAGGACACCCTCATTGGGAGGGAGCCAGCGATTTTGCAGTCCAGCCTGCAGGAGCCGCTGACAACACTATCCACGTTGCGCAGGGGTTTGGTGAAAAATGGAGCAATGTCTCGATCTGTTCATGGCACAAGAAGGGGAAGAAAGATCAATATGGAGAAGTGCTCATGATTCTATTTTTGACTTTGTTGGTTTTCAAAGAAACGTGTAGCACAGATTTCCAGAGATACCGACCTAGCACCGTGAAAGTTGTCTCGCAGGAGCTGCTGCCCACTTCATTGGAAATTTCAAACGTGTACTGGCCACTGTCGTGCAGCTCAGCTGAGTAAAATTTGAGTTGGGCAACATTGTTTTTAAAACTTATTCGATACTTTTTGCTGGCCACCAAAGGTCTCCCATCTTTGTACCATTTGGGCTTGAGATCTGGGGTGCCTGTGACTGTGTACTCCAGTGTGGCGGGGTCCCCTGCGGTCACCTGGATCAGCTCTGCTCTCTCAACAATTTTGGCAGGTTCTATAACGGTATTAAATAGTTAGAATTCCAAGATGTGTATGAGGGTTTCATTGTGAAGGAAATACTGATTCAAAGTTAAAAATGTTCCTGCACGAACCTTTAACTATTAATTCCCCAATGGATGTTTGGCTCCCGGCCTCATTTTCTGCCAGGCACGTGTACTGGCCACCCCAACCAATCTGAACATCAGGGATGATCAAGACCGCAACACCATTGGAAAAGCTCATTTTGATTTTTCCATCTTCTTTAAGGATCTCTTGTCCTTTCATCCACGTGACGGAAATGGGTTCTGACCCTCTCACAGCAGCTTGTAAGGTAACAGTTTGCCCTGCTAGTGCAGTGAAATCATCTACTTTCTTTACAAAGGTTGGTGGTTCTAGTCAAAGAAAGACAGCATACGAAACTTGTCACTTCCCAAACACTTTTGACATGGTATATACGTAAATATTTTGTCTAGTTTACATTTATCTTGCCCAATACTGCTCTCCCACAATGTTGGTTAGTTAGAAGAAGAAATAAAATTTAAGAGGAATAACAGTTCTGTCTAAGAGAAAGACGCATAGAAGACACATGGTTATCAGCTGATAAAATGGTCTTTCATATACTTCACTTTTGTTGTCAGATAGTAAATATTTACACCAATCTTTGGAATTAACACTGGATGAAGGTCGCTGACTTTGTCCCCAAGGTCCCAGGTCAAACCAAAGGCAAAACCTATATATTTTGAAAGCCTGGGAGGAGGAGAAGGAAAAGTACCAGTTTTCCTCCCATGGTTAAGAAAGCTATTTGCACAATTTGTTAAAGAGATACTAGTTTTTCAAAAAAACTAACCTTTTAACAAGTGTGTTGCACTGCAGCCACACTTCCCGACTTCGTTAGCAACAACACATTCATAGTCACCAACGTCGGCGCTATTAAAGGAAAAGATCTCCAGACACACAAGAGACTTCTGAGAAAACAACCTGTACTTTTTGCTACTTCGAATTTGCTTCTTGTCTTTGAACCAGCTAATTTCAAAAGGTCCCGTGCCCGAGATCTCGCACTGAAGGAGGGCGTTTGTTCCTCTCACTATATCTGCTGGCTCAAGAGTTTTGATGAAAGAAGGAGGTTCTACAAAAGCAGGAAAGCATCGTTTAAGTCATGTGCTACGAGCGAAGAAAAAGAAAATCTTTTCTCGGGAAAACAATGGACGGTAAGCGAGTGCACAAACCTTTGACAACTATTTCAGCACTGCAGCTGTCGCCGCCGACGTCATTCACTGCTTCGCAGGAGTAACTCCCGCTGTCTTCCACTTTTACATTGGTAATATCAAGGATGGCCTCCGAATTGACAAAAGACATGCGGACTGTGTTGCTCTCATGGAGCTCTTTGTTATTTTTAAACCAAGTAACCTGGATCACAGGGGAGCCTTTCAGCCTGCAGTGGAGGCGCGCCGATTCACCAGGGAGCATTAAATAAGAGGGATCCACCTTCTTCACGAAGGATGGTGGCTCTATGTGAAGTTAATGAGAAAAGAGAATGTAAAACATGTCTGAGGCACAAACGCCACGAAAGATAAGTGGACATACGCAACAGAAAGACACAATACACATGAAATACCTGCATGAAATTTCTGAAAAGGGTATGGTGCTTTCAATAGATGTCCATGTTTTTATGATTCTAAAATACTTACCCAGTCTCTTGATTAACAAACAAACAAACAAACAAACAAACAAACATATAAACAAACAAAACCAAAAACAAGCACACTACTTACACAAAGAGGATTTCCTAGACACTTTAAGTTCTTAGAAAAAATTTTAAGCAAGATTTGTTAATGGCAGATAGTTTTAAAAGAACAAAAGTAAGTGAATTCCGAAGAAGATTGAGAAAAATAAAATCAAACAATGCCAGGATTTTCCCAAACTAAAAGGTTTGCTTGGATGATATTATTTTAATAACCAGACACACCAATGGCATTTTTGGTTAACGATTTTTATACTAAGGCCTCCTTTCACAGAAGGAAGTGGAAAATAAAACTCACACACTTCTTACCTCTGACCGCTACTGTTGCGGAAGAAGAGCTGCTTCCAGCCTCGTTTGAAGCTGTGCAAACATAGGTTCCTGAATCTTTCAGTTTGGCAAGAGGGATCTCAAGAGATGCGATTTTATCTTCAAAATCCATCTTAAAATCTTTTCCAGGTGGGAGTTTTTGCCCATCTTTATGCCACGTCACTGTGACTTTTCTGTCTTCGTCTACTTGGCATTCAAGGTGGATCTTCTTATTGATAGCTGATTGCACAGGCTCTAATTCTTTAATGATACGTGGCTTGTCGATGATGATCAACTCGGCTTGGCAGATGTCGGCTCCAAACTTGTTAGAAGCCTTACAAGAGTAAACTCCTCTATCTTGAATGGTAAGATTTGAGAGTTCTAAACT
This sequence comes from Carollia perspicillata, assembly GCA_004027735.1. Classification (NCBI taxonomy): domain Eukaryota; kingdom Metazoa; phylum Chordata; class Mammalia; order Chiroptera; family Phyllostomidae; genus Carollia; species Carollia perspicillata. Next base: position 11,568 of record PVKM010008310.1, read on the forward strand.
GTGTTTGTTGTCTGCATCTGAAATCTTGCGGTTAGGGGAAGGTGGCAGTGCAGCCCCGTCTTTCTGCCACATGGTTTCAATCACGGGAGTCCCTGTCACTGTGCAGAGGAACTTGGCTGTCTTACCCACAAAAGTTGTGACGGACTTAGGTCTGGAGAAAAAGGTTGGCGGATATGCCTCTGAAAAAAAATTTACTCAGCATTATATTTTGTCTCCACCAAAGCTCTTGCTGTAATTATACATCCAAGTAAGAAACAAAGGTATCTTTAGATAGACACGAGACATTATTTAAAAGAGGGCAATGTGTTAATAACACAAATATGTCTGTCAAAAGAGATGAAAGTATTCTGTATAGAGGAGCATTTCAAGTGTCTCTATCAAAGAAGAGAACAAATGTCCCTTTATTTAGCAACATTAACTTACTATTGCTGAAGAGGTGTCCATTATAATGGCTGATTAATTGTTTGAATTATTTGATAAGCACTTCAGCTGATACTTTAATTCTGGCTAATCAGAAGACTGTATAAGGAAGATAAAAATGTACTGACTTTTTGAAGAGTAGAGGAATATTAAGTGGTAAAAAGTTTGAGTAGTTTTGCAAAGACTCCCTAACCCTCATGTCAACCACCAGCAAATCCTTAAATGGCTCGACTTTGAAAACAACCCCGAAGTCATTTCAAACTTGCAAAACCATTTATAGTGGTAATTTCCCACTTCCATTCTGCATTTTGAAGGAAGCCTTTAGGGACCTCCCTTTCCGGTCTTTGAAAAATCATCCTCCTTCCTTTTTCTTCTTATTGGAAGCTAGGGTATTAGTCCCATTACTCAATTGGCCTGAGTTGGGTAAAGAAATTTCCCAAAGCGTCACAAAGATTAAAGCCATGCATATGGTCACTTTGCATATGGAGACTTTGATCACAAAGTGAAAACCACTGGTGGGGTCGCCATGGGCCTAAGTCTCAGAGTTTCTGATCTGTGAACAGGTTGTATAAGAAAGGAAGCTCTAGGGCACTCCGACTTTTTGCAAGTCAAATAGATGTGCTGCATTTGCCTTCCCCCTTCGTGTTCCCATTAGAAAAGAAGACCAGGGGTCAGTCCCGCCCTGCCATTGGTGCATGGCTTCTCTCCACAACACAGGCCGAGGCTCCCCTGACCCTAAACCACAGCTCATACTTTTCCTTGGGGAGGGAGAGGGATGGAGAGAGAGAGAGAAGGAAAGAGCTACCAAGTTGTTTTCTGATGAGGGAATTCAAACACTTGATGAGTGTTAACTACTCACGTCATCCTGTGGGTCAGTTAAGATACTGGGAACAGAATATTTGTGCAGTTGCTCTTAATTTTAAGTTAGGAATAAAGCCTAGGCTGAGAAGCCTAGTTTACAGTCCTGCATTAGCTCCATGTTTCCCGTTAGAATTTGTTCAACTTTAGTCTTCTGCATTTCTCAGTTTGTAATTCTGTTCTTAATTGGTTAACTGGATTCAAGTTATTGCAATATTTTATATTTTTCAGTGCCACCAAAAATTTTGGTGGTCCTGACATTTTTATATTAAGGGCCAAGCCATTTGCACTTACCCAAGGTATATCCACCAAGGTAGTCATTATTTTTTTAGAAAAGAGAAAACAAAAAAGCAAACAAAATAAAACCCCTCAAAACCAAACATTCAGGAGCCACTGCCCTTTTGATTCTTTAACTTTTTTTCTCAGAATAATAAGTTACTTTTATTTTTTCTTTAGCTATTGTGAGAAATACAACTAGGTAATGGTTTCTTTCCCCACAGAGGTCCTGCAGTTCCTAGCCACCACGTTACCATGTTACCGTCTTGGCTATCGGTCTTTCTCGTTGGTAGAACACGCATTCCCTGCACCTGCATGAAAAGCAAATTAGGCAACAGTGTGAAATGACATGATAACATCTGACTCAGCGTTTGGCATTTACCTGTCACAGTGAGCGTAGCTGTACAGCTGACGCTGCCATACTCATTGGACGCTTTGCAGGTATACTCGCCACAGTCAACAACCTGGGTTCTCAGGATCTCCAGGCTGGAGACGTAATTTGAAGATCGAATAGAACACTTGTCGCTCTCGTAAATTTCTCGGCCCGCTTTAAACCACTGGAATTGGACATTGGGGGCACTTTGGATCTCACAGGTGAACTTGGCTAGATGGCCCAGAGCTACTTCAAGGGGCTCTATTCTCCTCTTGATCACAGGGGCAGCTGTGAAGGGAAGCAGAGTCCATTAGTGTGCCTCCTTATCAGCTCTACCACATTTTCCTTTTCCTTCTAATTTGTGATTCCGTTAATGAAGTAACAACAGTTGAAATTGGTGAGACAGATTTCGGCACTAAGACAAGTGACTGGAAAATGAGAAAGATCAATGAAGGCAAGAGAAACAATATGCAGTTTTCAACATAGCCAATCATTACTTTGCAGTGAATTGTGAAAAAAAATATTAAACTGTGATGGTACTGGATTACATGCATAAGGACATGGTATATTTTTTCAATATACCATGAAACACTGGAAGTGTTTGACTGGAACACTCAGTGTTGACTGGAAACACTGAGAATAATGTGAAAAAACAAGATCTACTGTATAAAGTGATACGTGGTACAAGAGCAAAAGAGGAAAAGAAACAAGAAACGTACCTGGACAATTAATCATGGTTATTTTGAATTTAGGGATATGACTGGCAATTTTAGAGTAGCTTGGTGTTCACTGACAGGTTTTTATTATATGTTATTAAAGTATTTTCATACTAAAATAAACTAAGAAGCCTATATTAGTATTGTGAAACATATAAAAACATGACTTGTTTTAAAAATAAATAATAATGTAGATATGCCGTATTATCCAGGAAGGCAGGAAGGGAAAAGGAAAAGTGTTAATAACCATGATTATGTCCATGACTTCATTCTTACGACAACTATATTATGGCAGATAAGTGAAAACTCAGTGATGAAACCTAACTCATTACAATCCAGTGAATGTTAGAGCTTGATCTACTTAATCCTTAAATTCCAACCTCTTTTGACTACAGTGAGGTTTGCCGAAGTTGCTGTTTTTCCGTGGTCATTCAAGGCCTCACAGGTATACTCTCCTTGATGTTCTTCTGTGTGTACTTTGTCAATTACTAGGGTATATGTATTTTGATCTCGGAAACACTTGAACTTTTCATCTGAAGGCACCAGTTTACTCTCAAAATACCAATTTACCTCTTTGGCATTTGTTATGGACGATGTGAGGTTCACAATGTCACCTTCCTCAGCAACAGTGTCCACCAAGGGTGCGTGAATAACAGGAGCACCCGAGTTGACTAAGCTACCCTCAGCTTCCTGTATCTCCACTAGCCCAGTCTTCTCAGAGCCACTTTCAGAGGGCCTGTCTTTTTCCTCAGATAGTTTTGGCACCTCATCCTGCTTTTCAACAGATGTAGCAGCTGTAACAACCCCATCAGTGACAGTTGTATCTGCAACGTTGACCTGACTTTCCACATTAAAATAACTGACCTCCTCTGCTGAGACAAAATATTTAGATTCAATATCTGGTTCAGTGATTGCTTCAACCTTCTTTGAGTCTGAAAAAGAAGCCATGTCTTCCTGCAAGCCTGTTTTGGCTCCTTGCTGAATTCTAGGATCCTCAGCTGTTAAGATGTTTATTTCTTCACAGATAATAGAGCACAGAGCATCCTTAAATTCAGTTTTCAAGTCAGCCATTTGAGGATCAATGCCTTCAATAGCGATGGTTAATTCTTCTGTTACAGACTTCACTGAGGTAATAAGGTAGGTGCACAAAATGCATTTGGGCTCTTGGGCAAAGTTTATGGCCTTGACCTCCACCTTTTCAATGTTTCTTAACCACTCGGAGAAAAGACTTGTTTGCTCGCAGGCCACTACCGCTTGCAAAGCCCTACGGATTTGAGTTTTCAGGTTTAGTCTTCGCTCCTCTGGCATACCAGAAAGCAAACTTTCCTTAGAAAGAAGGTCACATCCCTGCACTTCCTGTACACCCTTTATCACCACAGGCTCTTTCTTATATTCAGTGGTTTGGTTAGGAGGCATTGCCAAGTTCTCTGAATGCTCTTCCTTGAGCAGTATCTGTTTTTCCTCACACGCTAGTGGAAAACTTAAGGACTTGATCTCCTCGGTCCTGGCCCCAACATCTTGAGCTGTACTTTCCAGTTGAGCTGCGCTTTCCATCAGAATTCCTCCCTCCTCTGTGCAGGTGTGTTCTGAAGGGAACTGGGGCTCACAGTTTACCTCAGAGACCGCAACGTCAGGACCCTCAAAACCTTCCACATGTCCCTCAGGTAAGCTCTGACTCACAATGACAGCACTTTGTGCCTCTTGTTTTTGAAGAGGCCCTATTTGCTCTTTGTCCACTGAAGATACTGTCTTTTCTTTTGGTAAAAGTGCTTCCTCTGCCACAGGGGCTGGATATGAATAGGTTGAAGGTTCTTCTGTCGAAGACAGTGGATAATTCCCTTCAGGTTCAGCTAATAAAGTTTTCAGAGGCTTGCCTGCTAATGAACTAACTTCTTCCATGGAAATGACACTTGGGAAATTTCTTTCAGTATCTGATTGAACTGCCTGTGACTCTTGAAGCATTAGAACATCTTCTTTGGGGAGGGTCGTCTGGGCCTGGACATCCCGCAGATGTGAACTGGGAGGTGGTTCCTTGGTAGGCTGAGCATGAGGAGTGCCGTTGATGGGAGAATATTCCCCGGTGCTGTCAGGAGGTGTCATACCCTGCTCCAACATGGCTGTGGATTGCAATTGCTCAGCTACTAAGGTAACTGGACTGCTCAGTTCGTTGGTTTTAATAGGCTCCATAGAAAGCTGCTTTTTTTCGTCTACAATTAAAGCAGCTTTCAAAATGGTATCCTTCACAAAAGCTGCAATTTCCGGCTCTGAGCCAAATGGTTCAGCTGCAGGGCCCTCTGAGGACATCTGTGGAAAATCTTGAGGAGCCCCTGGGGTGGACTTTGCTTTGCAGGCCGCATCCGTCATGTCTGTGGCTTCCAGAAGCACATGCAGCTCTGCAGCACAGGTGGACTCGCCCCACATGTTCTCTGCTTTACAGACATAGAGGCCACTATCTTCCCTCTGAGGGTCATTGACAATGAACGTCCCAGAACCATCGGGATTATGAATGATAGTGTAATAAACATTGGTGTGAAGCTGCTTGTTTTCTCTGAACCACAAAACGGTGGGTGCAGGCTCTCCAAGCACCATGTACTCGAAGACGGCAGGGAGCCCCTGGGCACACTGAATTGGTTTTAACTCCTTAACGAAGTAAGGAGGACAAGGACCTTCAAGCTTTTCTGGGGGTTTCTCCAGTGCTGATCCTGGTTCACTCTTGTTGCGCCCCTCTTTTTTGGAATTTACTTTCAGATAGGCACTACATGTTGTCCGCCCATATTCATTACTGGCAACACATGTATACTCTCCCTCATCTTCAAGTTTTGTGAACAGAATGATCAAGCTGTGATCATTACCATCAAAAACAAATTTGTAGTCAGCAGAAGGTGTTAACAGTACTCCATTAAAGAACCACTGAATTTTAGGTTTGGGAATGCCAGTGACAGTAACAGACAATTTAGCCAAATCCCCTATGCTTATTTCAGCATCTGACACTTCTTTGATAAAAACTGGGACACTGCCTTGCTTTTGGGAATCAAATTTAGTTGAATGAACTGGAGGTTCAGACAAAAGTTCAAGTGTTTCACTTCTTTTAGATAACTGAAGGTCCGAGCTATGGGTTTGGAGTCCTTCTTCATCAGCAGACAGAAGATAACTAGAAAACTCTGTGTGGGGAAAAATGATTATTTTCAGCATCAATTTTATTTAACAAAAAAAAAAAGTGAAAAAATGCATACCAATTGATGGCCTTCTGCTTTATTCTTGGAATCATTAGATTATCCTGACATTAACTTATGAAAAAGCACATTTCTAAGTGTTTACCTTTAGTTTATTATGGCACATTATACAATTATAAATAGTATACTAATGCAGCTTTCAATCCACTTCATTCGTGTTAGTTTATAAATTTTAAAGATGTTCTTATGAATTTTTTTGTGTGACATAATCCCAACTCTAAAGTTTGAAAAACTGCTGGCTAAATATTTGTAATAAAAAAAATGCAGGGTTATTTAAATCAATTTCTTAAAAGATCTAGAATTATTATTTACATATAAAATTGTTTTGAGTTTAAAAATATCTTCATTATCAAATCGAAGACTGATTATTTTCAAAATAGATGATCTGCACTCTAGTTACTGCTTATAAACTGAAGCCATTAGTCAAAACGAGGGGCCGCAGGGAATGTTTAATGCGAATTTGTAGGAGAACTACTGCTCACAGTTACCAGAATGCAAGCCTTCTCTTTGGCCTATGTAAACTGCCTCAGCACTCCAGCAAAACTTTTGTAATAAGATGTATGTTAACTCAAGTTAGTCAAGAAAATGGGAAAATCAGAAATGAGAGAAAACAACTCTAACGTTAAAATATTGATTGTGACTCCTGACTCCCCTCACAATCCCGAAGCCTGTAGACCCCCTTAGCTCCGCCCTCCGTGCACGGCCCTGCCTCTCACACAAGTGGCCCTTTGGGGAGGTAAGAACTAGTATGTGGCTTGTAGGAGGACTGCGCATCATGTGTAAGAGGGGCAGTGTGGTGCTACAAGCTTCCACTGCTGCTGCTTTCTGTGTATGGTTTGCAGAAAATCTTTAGATAGCACAATATGGTTTGCAGAAAATCTTCAGATAGCACAATAGTGACAAGTCATGATGAAGAGGTTTACTGCAAATCTTGCTATGGAAAGAAGTATGCATTGTTATAAGCAGAGGGAGAGACTAGAGCTCTCTCTCTCTCCATCACTTAAGGACACAGCAAGGAGGCAACTATCTACAAGCCAGAACCTGACATGCTGCATACTGCTATTCTGATCATCTCAGACTTCCCAGATTCCATAACTATGAAAAATACATGTCTGCTGTTTAAGCTAAAAAAAAAAGAAAGAAAGAAAGAAAGAAAGCATGGGCCCAAAGGCCAGGGCCCTGGCATCCTCAACATGGATGGGGCAGGAGACTCGGTGTCAAGCCCGAGAGTGTTCAGCCTCACAGGCTTGCAACAAATCCAACCAGTTGTAACTTAGCTGAGAAATGCGGAGGTGCTGAGAAGAGTGCCAGATGTACAAATTCCGTTAATGCTGCTGAGAAGATTGGAGCTGGAAAGCCCTGGCACAAAAACTATTCCAATGTGCCAAGTGGGGAAGAAATCAACAACTCTGAATGAGAAAGAAGGAGACATCTATTGTAGAGGATGCTATGCAAAGCACTTTGGGCCCAATGGATTTGGTTATGGTCCAGGAGCAGGAGCCTTTGTTCACGTTCAGTAGAGGTGTAAACACAGAACGAAGATCACACACTGAGAATCTCTACACAACATGGGCACAGGCCCTGTGACACTAAACTACTGTGGGACTCTACCCACACGGCAGTGCTGTACAGGCGCCTGCCCCTGGACCAGCTGGCTGACTTCTAGGTAGAGAGCCCTGTGTCCTTTTGCTCTATTCATAAGCATTTCCAAGGACCGTTTCTTTTACATTTTAAATAAAGCCTCAGTTGACAAAAAACCTTGATTGTGTTTTATTGTGCAAGAAATACCTGTACAACATTGCTGGACAGAAAAACAAAGCAGTGAATAACAGAAACTCTTTAAACAGTATCATGCATGACAGAATGAAAACTGTGTCATTTGACATCAGGAATTAGATTTTTCATTAAATCTGTTATGTATGTAGGACATAAATCGTAGTTGTATTGCCTTACTCAAAAGCAGTTTTGTTATCTTAGTAGTTCACTCAACTTAGATCACATGGAATAGTCTCATAACACAATTCCTTTTGGTTCTAGAGTACTAGCATTTATAAGGCGGGACTCCAGTGTCTGCCGCCTATACATGTACTGCTAAAACTTATCGACAGTATGTAGAACACCCACTCAGTTGTTTATTATTTCATTTAGTAGCCATAAAATCATTGATTAACTTCACATACTAATGGTGACCACTTAACGTCACATTTAACCTACAGTGTATTACTCATGCCAGCTGTCCCTGTCCTAGCATTGCCAAAATATCGGCAAAGGGAATGGCTGTCAATGTAGTACACATACCCCTACTCACTAATATGTTGAAGCATTTCCCTTTATTTCTAAATATCATGCATTGACCATAAAAAAGAGAGTGAATAAAATTCAAAATCCATGTGCGGAAACACAGAAGATGTGGTTAAAAATACATGTAGTTGTAGCAGCTAATAGTTATGTCTATTCGACTATATAATAAATGAATTCTTTATCCAGCACCAGAGAAATGAATATTTCAGGCTTTTAAGCTATATGCCATTGAGTCAGAAAATTTGAAAATTTCAATAATTAATAAATAAGCCAAGTGTGGGCCAAGCTTAATTTTCTTTATTCAGTCATTGTTATGCTGCATATCCTCCAGTTGAATGCATTTGAGACTAACAGAATTCTAATGAGCAAAATCACATGAAGCCCTCCTTACGTGAATAAATGTATATTTTTCAGCACTTCCTGAAAATCCAATAAGGCATTAAAACCTTTTTTTCTTTTTCTTTCTTTTTTTTAAGAAACGGTTTTTGAATTGTTTTCATCTATGCTCTGTAATATTTGGGTAACATGTGCTTGTTATGTTTGACATGACTTGAATTCCTAATTTATTTCAATCACCATTTGTGACTAAGAGTAGAATAAATAATTACTCACTGTTACTTAATGGCTATGGATCAGATTAGTTTTATTTTAGGGATTCAGGATGTGATATATTCCATTATATATAACTACTATCACAGATACTGTGTACTCATAGATTGCTCCACAAGAGTGTATCTATCTTGACACATTACGGTGACTCAAAACAAGTAACACAAATGTTTTTGGGATGTGAAGATGGGAGCATAAGCCTGACTGCTCTGTCTACATTCTGCACATGTCCTTAACTGCTTGTTTACTGTGGAAAGCTTTTAGGAAATTCCCATGTGGGAATAAAAAGGTAATACAATGAAAGAAACGTAGTAAACATGCTTGGTTATATAAATTCTTTAGAAAACTAGATTTAAATTAAAAGTTTATTTTTTTACAGTTAAAATTAGTGTTTAATCCAGTCATGGCACTTAACAATTGTTCAGTGCAGGGGATGAACACAGCTGTTAGGCAACAGAGAGTAATTTAAGAGTTGAGGGGAGGAAAGAGTCATCATTTCATTACTACATTCTATCATTTCCCTCATCATATGTTGCACAATTAAAATTTATTCTACATCATGTTAAGAAAAGTTACCGCAGGGATGACACATAGCACTGAGTGATCACCTCTTAGGACTTCTGGTCCAATCCCTCATTTTCAGATAGAAAATGAAATTCCTCTATATTTATTATAACTTATATGAGAAGATTTAGGTTCACATTGGTACACAGGTACAATGCTAAGGATTTTGAGAATTTATTATAATTTCAACTTTGAACAAAAAATGTCACTTTAGAAACATATAAATCTTGAATTTGAATGCTTATTAATTTTTAGTTAGTTTTAAAAATGAAATTCAGTGAAAATGACAGGAGAGCTTATTATCTTGTTATATACAAATACAAATTACCATATTGCCTGAAGTCTAAAAATGTTCTACCTTCTTTTTTCCTAATTTTAGAGATTCTAACATTGTACTAGAGTTTAAAATCTATATATAAATGTAATATGGTAGATTTTTTCCCCAGGCAAATATTAAATTAACACTTAATTTTACATTTGATGCCGTTTTGCAAATTGAGAAAATGAGGTATTTCCCAAAGTGGAAAGATCTGTATTTGCACAATCTGCAAATGTCCAGATAAACTCTATCCAGAGAGCTCCACTGGCCCCTTCAAAACCAGCAAGAGTTGAAACATTTAAGAAGAGGGTTATTAATATTAAAATATTTTTAAAAGCCAAAAATATACTAAGAATATAATTTCAAACAGGTAATACAGTCAGTTATTCAATGGGCAAAGCTGGCTTCAATTTCTGTTTTTTATTTTATGTACTCTAAGCCTGAGTAAATAAATAAGCATGAATTTGGCTACAAAGAGTTATAATTTCAAAAACTACTTGTACTCAGAGCAGAGAGGAGATTTTCCCTTACCAACTTGTCTGCGTGTGGTCATCTGACATGGTCTTCCACTTTACACTTTACTTTACCTGTATAGTTCATCTGCTGAAAGAGAATACATTCTCCTAAAACACTTTGAGGAGGAGAAATGAAGATAAAGTAGAAATACAAACAATTAGGTAGCCAAATAAGTATTTAATTGTGCTTGATTTTTCACAGCATAATTGACACAGTGATGATTCCACAGTGATGAATAACAGAATATTTACATGTATTACAAATACGAGACGTCCACATGGAGAAACTGTTTTCTCAGGGGTCTTCGATGTAATGCATTTAAATAGACTTGCCATATCTGGAAATTTATTAGATCTGTATAATTTGGGAAATATAAAAGCACTCAAAATAATTGTAATAATTACTGAGGCATTAAAACAGTGTACAGAAACTTTACATTAGGGTGAGTGCTGCACGGGTCTCGGCCATTCCTGTATGGTTGGTAGCTACACACCTGTACTCCCCTTCGTCACCTTTCACTAAGCTTGTTATGAACAAGTTGTGGAACCCTATGCCGCTTTCCTCAGCACTGAACCTTGCTCCCTGCAGCAATTTCCCGTCTTTGTACCAGTAAACTGTGGGTCTCGGAGAGCCACGAACTAAACACTGGAAATACGCTGTCATGCCCACAGGGGCGTAACAGTCAGAAATGCCCTTGATAAACCTGGGAGGCCCTTCCACCACCTGAAATTCAAAAAAGCTGCCTGAATATTTACTCTTTAAGACTAACTCTTCCTTCAAACTGCTTAAAGTCACTTTACTTCTCCTTGTTATCATAGCAAATACTCTGGAATCTCCCATGGTGAGAAACCCCCGACAGATAGCCTCTCCTACACAGTTCACAGCTCTGCATCTGTATGTGGCACTATCAGACAGGCAGACATTTCGAATGCGAAGGGTGTGGCTTCCGTTCTCCTCACTGATCACATATTTAATGTTATCTGGCTCAATACACATATATTCTTTATACCATTTAACTTCAGGACTAGGAATGCCTATGACTGAACATTTGAACACAGCGTCCGAACTTTCTGGAACTTTAAAATCACAAATAGGCACTATAAAACGAGGAGGCATTTCAAATACTTCTAAGTCAATCTTTAAATCTTTGTCTTCTTCCCCTCTGGAGGCCATATTAGGATCTGCTAAATTTGATGGAAGAACGTCTAGACTCACAATCATGCTTTTATGATCAGGAGTAAATTCAGGAACGGTGACTATTTTCACTTGCTTCTCAAATTCTTTAACATCCTTTTCACTTAATTCAACTTCCAACACAATTTCTTGAGGAGAAGGAGTTCTTGATGATGAACCGTTTTCCAAATCAAACTCCATGACATGCTGATGTGTTACTGGAGGTGGGAGTGCCACCACTCCTTGTTTTTGGGGAGCTATGTCGACACTGGCAAAGCTCTTGGCTTCCCCTATGATGTTGACAGCATGGCACATGTACTCTCCCCCCTCTCCTTTCTGAACGTTAGAAATTTGCAAAGAACATACATTACCCACCCTTTCTATCTTGATTCTTTCATCTGGCTCTAGCAAAGATCTGTTTCTATACCATTTCACACCTGGAACTGGAATGCCCTCAACTTCAACAATGAAGCCTAATGTCGTATTTTCATATATCTTCCTTTTGGTCAGAGGCTCAATAAAAGATGGAGGCATTTCATTGTCTTTTGGTTCAATGGCTTCATTGGGCGTGCCAAATGAATCAGAACGCCATATTTCATAACCTGAACTTCGTTCTCCTGTGGGTGTGTGGAACTGCTCATTTGGCGTACTGTCTTCCCTTTCCATTTTTGATGGGCACCTTTTAACATTTCCAGTGGGGTTTGGTCCTCCAATAGGCATATAATATCTTTCGATTGTTTCTCCTCCTGAAGGTGTAGAATATCTCTCTAGAGTCTCCCCTGGAGGTGTAGAATATCTCTCCAGAGTGTCCCCTGGGGGTGTGGAATATCTCTCCAGAGTGTCCCCTGGGGGTGTGGAATATCTCTCCAGAGTGTCCCCTGGGGGTGTGGAATATCTCTCCAGAGTGTCCCCTGGGGGTGTGGAATATCTCTCCAGAGTCTCCCCTGGGGGTGTGGAATATCTCTCCAGAGTCTCCCCTGGGGGTGTGGAATATCTCTCCAGAGTCATCTCGCCTTCTGAAGGTGTTGAGTACCTTTCGGCAACTTCCTCTGAAGACTCTGTTCTTTGAACAGTCTCACCTCCTGAACTTGTTAAAGGTTGTTTAGTTGTATCTAATGGAGTAAAATATAAATCAGGAGACTTTGGAGTTTCAAAATGTTCAACAGAGGATGGTGGGGTATAAAACTGATCTAACTCAGAGATTTCTTCACTGCTTATACTTCCCACATCAATGGAAATGTCAGATTCAGGAGAAAATGGGCGACCTAGGGATTCTTGTTGTTGGTTGTAATATTCATACACAGTGTTGAAAGTTACTTCTTCAACCTGCATAGATGTGATTGATTCACCCTGGACAAGTTTTGCCTTGTCTTTGGTGTCTTTAGTTTCAGGAACTTCGTGTTTTCCAGCAGCAAGTAAATATTGTGTTAGGGAGGACTCAGAGTCCATCCCTTCCTTTGTATGTGCCTCGTCCAATTTAGGGAGATTTTCAGAAAAACACGTTTCTATCTTTTCTTCTTTAGTAGTGAAGAGAGAAGTTTCATTGTGAACTGAAACTTCTTCGTACAATTTTTCTTCTTCAGAGACATCACCTGGATTCTGTTGTTCCTCAGTCATCAAGAATGAAAAGCGCTGGCTCAGGGAGAGCTTTGTGTGGAGTGTGTCTGCTTCCTGAACTTCGCCTCTGTGGTCTCCCAGAATTCCACTGGCATATTCCTGGGTCCCTCCCTCCTGCTTTTGAAATGATTCCAACTCTGGTTTCAAAGTGTCTTCTTCCTGCATTTCACAGGCTTCTAAAAGCTTCTCTGCACTTGCTGCCTTTTTCAAAAGTGAGATGAAACTTTGATCTCCGTTTTCTAAAGCATGTTTTTTCTCAGAAATATCAGGCTCTCCTACCTCTGCCGATGAGGTCTGAAGTGGAGCACCTGATGTGCTGTGGATTTCTTCAGGAAAGAGTTGAAGAGAACTATCAGTGTTTAACATATCTAAATTTTGTTCCGGTATCTGTTGGACTTCTTTTTCCAAATAAAAGTCCTTTTCATCAGTACAGCTCCTCTCCATCCAGTCCTGACTGGAGGAAATTTCCTGATTAGTAAATAGGTTATTTTGCACTCTTTTAGACGTATTCTGTGTATCAAATTGCAGTATGTCAGGGCTGGGAATTTCTTCTTTACGAGGTATTTCCCACTGTTGCCCAGTTTCTTGGAACTCCTTAGCTGGATGTCCTATATGAGAATACATTTGTTTTAGATCAAATACAATGCTCTCAGCATCAGTTGTTTCAGAAGCAGGATGTTGGATTTTAAAATAAGCTTCTTCTGGTTGACCACTATCTAATTCCTGGAATTTTAAATCTGGATTTTCTAGTTGAGAATGCAACTGCCGTAGGTCCAATATAGTAGGCGTTTCATATGCAGCCCTTTCGGAAATTGCAGACTGCTCTAGAAGACCTATTTCTTTCCATTGTTCCCTCTCTTGGTCTTTAAATTCCTCTTGAGCTTCAGAAGAAAGCAGCTTTAAATTCGTTACAATGTTAAATGAATCTGGTTCAGTGTTTGGAGACGTTTTCTCTGCTTGATGCATAGTTGCCTTCAGGTTACTTGATTGTGATTCTCTTCGATTTAATGGAAAGTCAATGTCATCAGGCTTCTTCGGAGGAGGATTAACAAATGATTTCCTGGTGGGTCTTTTCTCTAGAACTCCTCTTTCTACATGTTGTAACTTTTCAAATGCGATGACTCTATGCTTCACCTTTTTTCTTGGGTACCACCTCTCTTCAGCCAGGGGCGCTTCATATTCAATGGTAGATGGGTCCTTTGTAGCATAACTATCAGAAGTTTTCTCAGAGTGGATATTCGAGAAATTGTCACTTTGGCCATATTCTTGCACATGGACCCTTTCTGGTTCACCAAGTTTTCCAAAATCATTTCTTACCTCTTTCCTAATTTTGACTTCAGTGAAATCATCAACAAATGGGTAAACAGTACCCTCTGCTTGGTGCAGCTTTGATTTTTCATCTACATGTTCTTCTTTCCATTCATCCTGACATTGTACAAGTTCAGCCCTGATAGGCCTGTTGGTTTTTATGGACCTAGAGGCAACCTGCATAAATCTGGGTAGTTTTTCTCTAGAGGATGTGCAACGGACATGGCCTTTCTGGTCTATCTGCTCAGTTGTCTCAAGGTCTTGAAAATACTCCCTTATGGAATATTCCTGTACATAAGATTGGGAAGTAAAAGGACCAGCTGGATAGTCATACAAATGTGCCCTTACAGATTCTCCCTGAATTTGTTGATCTTTGGAATATTTTTCATACATTCCACCAATATTTTCTGATTGACTATATTCCCTGTGAGTGACAGGTTCCACTGTGAGATAAGAAACACTCTCAGCCATTCCTGAATTGTTTTCAGCAACACATTTATATTTTCCAGAATCTTGAACATCAACATCATCAATATATAATCTGTGGCTACAATTCACTTCTTCAAATTGAAACTTTTGGTTCTGTGTTAAAAGGACTCCATTTTGAAACCACATTACCACAGGCTTCGGCTCACCCGAGAATAAACATTCCAATACTATGAAATCCCCTTCTCTACACCAAGCATGCCTTGGCATTTCTTGTAACACTTTTGGTGGCTCATTAGTAATGTCAGATGAAAATATAAATTTGTGTTTGGGTGACCGTGTGGCCTCATGTGTAGGTGTTGCTTTAGGTTCCAACTCTTCAAATGGAAACAATTCTCTTGACTCTTTGTCCTGTTCTGGGGTAGGAGTTGCTGCTGTTACCTGAATTTCTACAGGAAAGGAACACAATTCTTCGTCTTCAGAGGGAGGAACTGCTGGGTTAGTTTGTAACACACGGAGATTGGCTTGGCCCTCTTGTCTAAAAGATGGAAGAAGGTCTTCTGCTTGGTCAAACACCAATGCCAACTCTTCATTCTCGTCAGTGTAGTCATGCAGCACAGGGACTCTCTGGGCTTGGACACCACTCCTTCGTTTTGCTGTCACTTTCAGTGTACCAGTTGTCTTTACTGTTCCATATCGGTTAAACAGCACACAGGTGATAGAACCTTCATTTTGAAGATGAACAGAAGAAAAAGTTAATGTTGAATAATTTTCTAAGGTGTGAATGACAAAGCCTTGGTTTCGTGGGATTGGTCCATCATTGTGATACCACATCACTATGGGTTGAGGGTTTCCTTGAAAGTGACATACGAATTTACAACTGTCACCTTCATCGACCTCTTGAGATTCAATTTCTTGAAGAAATGAAGGTGGGCAACGTGGCAGATACTTTTGAAAAGAATTTTCAAAAAACCTTGTGTTTTTTTCTTCCTGTTCAGTTTTGAATTCATCAACTCTTGTGGAAGTAGAGTGCTGTAATTCTCTCAAATCACCCTTTCTTATTCTTTCAGTATTGAGTTCTTCATTTTCTTTAACATTTGTAGATGTACCAAAAGATTCACTGGCATATAGTTCCTTGTCCTTATATACATTAGTAGTAGATTTAGATGACTCTCCAATTTCAGTTTTGGTCATAATTTCTTCAACTTGTCTTTTTGCTTGGGTATTCTCATTTGCTAGAACTCTATCATATACATAGTCTTTTGGTAGACTTTCTCTTAGAAATACCTCTTGGCTCATTCTTATTTCTGTCTGGAGAATTTTTTCATCGACAGCAGTTGGAAAGCTTGTAAGAGATTCTCCAGATTCTATGTTTTGATCCATTTGATTAGGAAGGGCATGTGGATTTTGGACAATACCCTCAGTTGAATATTCTATGATATCTCTATTTTCAGCTAGATCAGAATATGACCTGCTTTTTATTTCTTCTCTAGAGAACAGAATATCTTTAGTACTAGCTTCACTTCTTAAAGTTCTAGAGCTTAGTTCAGAAGACGCATCTAAAAGAGAGGATTTCTTTTTCTCCAGTAACATTTTTTTAGCCTCTCGTAAACGTTGCAACTTCATTTTGGTCTCCTCATCCAGGAAATTTTCACCTACATTAAGCCATCCTCTTATGTCAGATTTACTTTCTAAATATTCTTCATCATACATAAAGTCTGTTTTCTTGACAGGACTTGCTGTCTTGAAGTGAATAGTTCTCATCATTCCCCTTTGCTCCGTGTCTTGTTTTTTGTTAAAGGGAGAACCAGTAAACCTCAGGTCGACCTTCATCCTGTCCTCTCTCCTTTCAACTACAGTCTCCACATCTTCCTGTGTCTGTTCTGCCCTTTTTAAAAATTCTAAATATTTCTCATCTTGTCCTTTTTGGATAACAAGCAGTGATGCTGTTGATTCAGCATACCCTTCACTATTAATTGCTAACAATCTATAACTTCCAGAATCTCTGTCTTGGACTCTTTGGATCTCTAAGCTGGAAGAGTGATCATGTAAATCACTCTCAGTTGTAATAACCCGTCGGAGACCTGTTGGGATAGGCCGATTGTTGTGAAACCAAGTCATTTCTGGAGTCGGACAGGCAATTAATCTACATGTAAAAACAGCACGCTCACCCTCTACAACATACTTAAACGAGAGTTTTTGGGTAAAAGTAGGCTTGAAATATTCAGGCCAGGAGCTTGTAGATAATATTCTACTTGCATATCTTCTAGCAGCCATGGAGCTGTGCTCTATGTCTTCAGAATCTGAAAAGGCATCACGTGTATCTCTTTCAGAATGTTCAGATTCCTCCTCAGAGAATAACTCTGAAAAAAAATTAAATTATAAAGCATTTTACTATTTTCCATAGTATTCGAAAAAGTTGAAAATAAATGAAATTGCAAAATAGGAAATGAAATGCATGCTACAAATTCTCACAAATCCATAAAAAAATTCACTCACCATATTTGTTCGAATAAACGCAACACCATGCTCTGTTTAAAAGATTCTGACACGAAAATCGTTCGTTGTCTGGTCTTTTCTTCAAACTGTTGAAATTTCTTCTTGAACAAGCAAAAGTGCATTTCAAAATAACATGTTCCTGTGCATATTTGTTTTGAGAGCAGGAAAACTTTGTTCCTGTGATGGCTAAGAGGGAAATCTTACCTGACTTGCAGAGAGTGGAATAAACGCCCTTTCTGATCCTTTTGATTGTAGATTAAATTATTTTATTTTTTGAGAATCAACTATTTTCAAAATATATACAAGAACTATAATAACCATAAATAGCTAAATAAAATGAGAAGGCGTTTATTCGAACTAATACAGCCATAAAGTCACAAAGTTATACAAAGAAAAGCAGGCAATAAGGATCACGGACGGCAGCTATCTGCAAGCCAGTGTAAGAGACATATCAATGTTAAAATGATGTATGTGCATGAAGTGTAAACCAGAATGGAAATGTACCATTTTTCACACACCCCGAATAAAGTAGTATTTCAATCATAATTCATTCATGACATTGCATTCTGAATATAGCAGCTAGGTTATGGTCTACTGTTCGATTTAATTCACTGTGATTTTGAAAACAAACTTCTATTTCATGATTTCATGCATTCAGATTCCAACTTTTCCTAATACACACTCTTGAAAATGGCTGCAAACATGAAATTGAATATGGCTGATAAATTTTAAAGTCAAGATTTCAAATTACTATAAAACAAATTACTATGAAATGCATGTAACCATCAGCATACTAAACCAGGCATGCGACATAGTAATAATATATACTCTAAGAGATATATTTGTACATCTATGTCATTTTTCTCAATAATATTAAAAAAGAAAGAAGGCGGATCAAGGATTCTATGAATCCTTCAAAATTTCTACTTAAATCTCATATTCAATACCTTTCATCTCCACCTCAATCTGCTGTTCAATCCTCTCATGTAAAATTGATTCATGGGCTAAAATGGAAAAAAATATAAAGAAGTTTTAATGATTAATTCCACATACTTTCTTCCTCAATTTATAATTCATACAATTACAATTTTCTCTTTATTGTAATAGAAAACTACATCCCCCAAATGCAGCAAAAAAAAATCCATGCCAAACAAACCAATGAGCAGATAAAGTAGATGACAGTGTTGACAGAAAGGTTTCAAAACATTTTTATTTTCTATTCTCTCTGAAATTTCCACATTTAGTTCTATAATTCTCCATGCCTTTACATGCATTCAGAAAAGCAATCCACAAGTTAAAGGAAAATTTGTTTTTTTAAATGTCTTACTGACTGAACACTCGCTTGGAGAGGAAATTGTATTTACAAGGAACATGCATTTTCTGCATGCCACCTTTAGCTGACGACTCTTCTCAATTTCTCCTGCGGAATTAAGCATTTTCAGCTAGTAATATTCTTTTGATTGGAACCATCTTTAAAACATGAAACTACCCAAAGTCCAATTACATATTAAGAAGCAAAACAAAGAGCCATCCACCAAAATTGCTTTTATTACACAAGGAAAAGGTACAGTCTTTAGACACAGTTGTCTCTGGGGCAGCTTCTTCAGAACGGCGGGTGCCCCGGTGCCGCTCTCAGCCCCCGGTCCACGTGGCCTCGAGCCCACGTGCTGGACTCCCCGGCCTCTCAGTTCCTTGTGGTCTCTGGCATGAAGTTAATGACAAACTTGATGTTTTCTTTGATGATTCTCTCTTTACTTCACGGGTTGTTTTAATCTGTGACTCTTTGAGTGTTTTAATACTTTTAGTGTCTGAGCCCAGGGTAATTTTTGTAACTGCTCTGGCTTGCGATTCTTTTGCTAGGTAAGAATAAAGTCAGGAAAAGGAATAAATTAGCTGTGTCTGTAAGAGTAACACTCAAGCTGAATTGAGAGAAGATGGAATATCATTAGGATGAGAAGAAAAGCAGCACGTTAGTTCTGAAACTAATAGAGAAAATATCTATGCTTACTATGCACATAAGAACTCAGCTTATACTGACTTATGGGCTTTACATTCTTACTGGATCTTCATGGATAACTCTGTGGCCTATATAAAGTTGTGAGGCCAAAACAAAAGAGGAACATGTAAAGACTGGCCTTCCGTTAGGTAACTGGATAACGGGGCCTGATCCTTCACCCTCCACTTAAAAGTAGCTTAGGTTTTAACTCTCTTAAGATCAAATAAGGCAGTCTGGACTTTCCAAGAAAAAACTATTCATGCTCTAAGGGCACTTTAGTAATATTTTATTGGAACTAGAATTCCTGGGGCAAGAAATCTCCAATCAAATCCCCTCTGGGGAGTTGACTTTCAAGCACTGTGCTGTGGCACTGGGTCCTGTAGGAAATAAGTAGAAAGATCCAAATTTCTTCTGCCTCCACAGCACAGCTAAGTCCCAACTGCATTGCTGTAGAAACTGTCACAGTTGTCACCTACGTGACTTGTTGATATCAACTCCAGATAATCAGTAACCCTGTGATTACTGTGCTAGCCAGTAGCTGAGGTCAACTCTCTGGATGGTGGAATTTTCCATCTTATTTGCATAACTAGATCTCAGTTCTTGAGAGGCTTTGTAGGCTTTGGAAATATAACCAGCAATAGCTATAGAACAAAATATCAGCTTAAGAAAGAAAAATGCCTCCTTTTAGGGAGTGAATATTGTAGTTATATTAAGTGAATTAATGAGCCAATTTCCAAGTGTGGGGTAGAGATGGCTATGCACAGGCACTGTATTTATCTGTATTTATTGCCCCTGGCTCCTGTACAACGACTCAAAAATGATATGGTCAGGTCAGGCAAGACCTGAGGCCACAGCTCTCAACAGACCCCGGGGGTGCCCAAACTTCTACTGGCTTCCTTCCAGTGAAACTGTTTTGTCTGCAGATGTGCAGCATGGACTTCTAGCAAATGAAGAATAATTTTCTTGTTTCATTAGTATCTCAAAGGAAAATCCAAGGATAAGAGGAAGAAGCCGTCCTTTGTCCAGACAAATTTTTTCATGCCTTTCCAGACACAAGGGAGAATCAAGTACAATAACAACAAAAATAATGATCTGAGGCTATAAAGGCAGCCTGATTTATTAAGAATGTCTATGGACAACTAATTTTAGTCCAGACAGGGCCCTATTACTTTAAGTACCCAATTTTTAATTTTCATGGCTTCCTTGTAAACAGCTAGAACCTCCAGATAAAAATGAAGGACAAATGAGAATTTTTGAACCTCCTAATACCAAAACAATTATATTTAAATTTAGCACAGTGTCAGGCACAATAATAAATATTCAATATATACTTAAGCTATAACACCTTAACCTTCTTCCTAGGTGGCATATTTGATAAACATTAGGAAAGGCAGTACATGTGAAATGAACATTAACTTCCTGAACCTGGATTTGCAAGTTATACTTCCTAAGTCTAGACTGGAAAGTTAAATGTTCTTAAAAAGTTTGGCCAATGACTTGGCCGACTTTTATAAGCCATTGAGATTAGATCGATAATTTAGTAATACTCTAATTAATATATTCATTGATCCAATTTGCATGGCAGAAAAGCTGCAGAAAGCGATGAAGATGAAATGAAATAAGTTATAGGTAAAAATCAAATAGCCACCTTCTACTCTTAGTACTGCTGACGTTGTCTTCTTTCCATGCTCATTGTGTACAGTACAGCTGTACAATCCTTGGTCTACCAGCTGAACATTATGTATGATAAGAAGCCGGGTATTTCCATTTTGAGACTGCTTCAATCTCTCAGAGTCCTCTATCTTTACACCTTCATGAGCCCAGGTTACATCGACACAAGACTCATCTTCTAAAACACAGAGAAACTGAGCAGTGTCGCCGCACTTGACAGAGAGGTCCCGCAGATGCAGAAGGATCTTTGGTGCCTTGTCCATCATCTCTTCAGCATATTTCTCAGATAAACCAGTGCTTTCTGCCAGTTGTGAAGGGGATGCAGGATGGAGCGACCCTACACCTCGAACGAATGCAGCTGTGTGGGTGGAACTTTGAGATATACTTTCAAAAACCTGCACTTCACATTCATATGATGATCCTTGAAACGCCTTAATTTCTTTTTGGGATACTTTGCTCTCCTGCTTTGTGAAAGAGGAATCTGCCACTGCCTGGGGCTTGGTGGACTCTCTTACATCTTTCCCAGAACTTTGCCTAGCTAGGGCTCGCACTGTATAATCAAGTGACAAGAAAAAAAAAAAGAATATTAAGATCTAAGCTTTGTCACCTGGCTAGGTTAGTAACACAAAATGGCATGGAAGATGAAGATGAAAGACATCATTGTCCCTTGGAAGCAGCATGCCAGACTCAGTATGCTCTAAGACGTCAGGAGCACACAAAAGAAAATTCATTCCCAGTGACTCAGTGATGACTGTGATGAATGGGTGATGAGGCTCATGCGGATGCCATGTAGTGTCTGGTTTCTTTCTTCTGCTGTCATTGCAATTACACAGAGCCAGCTTCTCTCTCTGTAGCATTCGTCCTCCCTCCACATTATATGTTGTAAAGAATATACAGCAAATAGATCACTAATGGTGCATGAGATGTTGTTTAGAAAAGTAAAAATATTAATTAGAGTTGATGCCTAACAAAATAATTACTAATATAATGCACAGAACACAGTGAGATTTGAAGTATACGTGTACACTATCCCATAATGGAGACCTGGAGGGGTGCACTTGTTGGGAGTTATTTGATTAGTATATTATGGACTGACCACAATACGCAATGCGGCAGGCAGCCAAGACTCTCATTAGTAACAGGAGGAGTAGGAGGTAGGCAGCAAATCAAAGTCTTTGAAGCAAGATGGGCTTTACCTTTTGGAGTCACTGTGAGTGTAGCCGCGCAAGTGGCTTCCCCAGCGCTATTGGCTGCTTTGCAAGAGTACTGCCCAGCATGCTCTGAGTAAGCATCAACTATAAGCATTAAAGCCATGCCTGTGGACTCCTCAAAATGGAAAACTATATCTTTTGTTGGTAGAATTGGCTGCTGGTTATGAAACCACTGGATTTCTGGCTTGGGAATGCCAGAAACCCTTGCATGAAATCTGACTGTCTCCCCGCAGTGCACCCTGAGGCTTGATAGAGGCTGGATGAAGATGGGCTTTTGGCCAAGGGATTCCTTCTTAAATGAAAATGATGAAGAGACATGCCATTGGGAGTTGGATGTAACTTCTTCAAGTTTGCTAAATCCTGAAAAGAAGCATGCCAACCTTTAATGTTGTACTCTGCACTGAAACCAGAATTCATCTGGGGCAAGATCTGTTGCAAATTTCAACAGTGGACTAGCATCCAGTCCAATCCTAGTGCCTTGTCAATGTATGCCACTATTGATTCAACGTCATACAAGTTCATTTCCATTTTGCAGACAAACAAACTGAGACGTCAATAGTCTAAAGAACTTCATTATATTGTTCATGAAGACAGTAGTGGAGTACGCAATTCAGCACAGGTATTCTCATTTTCTGTTTCTATTTTCCCCCCCTGGTTATAAAAGCAGCTTTTCTATTTTGCAAACCACTTTAAATTATTAAGAAAATATCTGGTTTTATAATTTGTTTACAGTTGAAGGAAAAAAAATAAAAAGTTGCCCCAATCCTTATTTATTTGTATATACTTAGTACTATACAGATTAAATTAGCTCAGGAAAAATACTCTGTAAAAGAAAATATTGTTCCCTGGTTTTGAATCAAGGTGGCCCTCCCCCCATCACTGAAGAAGTGTCTGACTGTAGTTTAAGAGACCCAAGTAACAGAAATGCCAAACCATCTCAGGACTGGGCCCCCCAACCTGCAGGCATTCTTCGAATAATGGCTAGTACAGCTGGCTGGAACACAAACCTGAAGTCGTCCACTGTCACCGTTGTGAAGTCAGAATTATGTCCACAAAATAGGGGCAAGGTAACACTCTCAGATTTAAGAACACTTAAATTTTTATCCTAACTGAATGAGAAAACAAGTATGCCTATTTATTTAAGTACACTTCTCCCCATTCTGATACATGCTGATCAGGAAGCAGGAAAGCTGGTGATGAGAGCAATGCATTACAAAATGTTATAAAGACGAAGCCGGGCCAAAAAAAAAAAAGATGGCATATGATTCATGATGAGAAGGAATAAATGAAAAGAGAGAACATGACATGTAACATGAAAATGATTAGTTGCATTAAAAGACAATGATAAGACCAAGAATGATTTACATGAACTCTTTAGTGATTATTACTGATGTGAGATTAGATCTACATTGAAATGTGGTTCTTGAAGTTGTTTTACTCTACCTTCCAGTCTCAAGTTGGCTGTGCTTGATACTTGACCTACAGCATTATTAGCAACGAAAGTATAAATTCCTTCATCTTCTGGATAAGCTTCAGCAATTTCCAGTTGGTAAGTGTCTTCAAATTGAGTCATTCTAAAGAACCGAGATGGCTTGATTTTCTTGTCTTTGCTGTACCAAGACACTTTTAGATCTGTGGCACAAAAGGACAATGATATTTACATCACAGAAACAGGTGGCTCTTTTAAATTTACCTGCAAGCACAATACTGATTATACTAGTGACTATATTTCACATTTATCTTTATAACATCACGTTTTTCTTTTGGGCATGCCACATGTGCTCTTAAATGATTTCTTTTCATCTTTAAGAAGGAAAAACAATTCTAGAAAAATTCAGCTTATACACTGGTTGTAATTTTTTTAATTATAATTTTATATTTTTTTTAAAGATTTATTTATTTACTTTTAGAGAGAGGGGAAAGGAGGGAGAAAAACATCAATATGTGTTTACTTCTGGCGTCCCCCCAACTGAGGACCTGGCGTACAACCCAGGCATGTGCCCTGACTGGGAATCGAACTAGCAACCCTTTGGTTCACAGGCTGGCACTTAATCCACATCACCACACCAGCCAGGGCTTTAGTTATATTCTTGTAATAACCTTTGTGTGTCATGCTGGGGAAGCAGGGAAAAGATGCTAATCTAGTCAGTGCCCTGGAGAACAAGAGAGTCCTGGAAAACAGTCCATGAAGAGTTTGATTTGGGGTTGTGGCTGCCTCCTGAGGCAGGAAGGAAAGAAAAGCTGTACTTCTGGTGTACAGAAAGACCAACCAAAGACAGAGCTGAAGAGATCAATATCCCACAAAGTCTAGAATGGGCTGGAGAAAAAAAAACTGTACTGTTTTTTATTTCCAGTGAGCAAGGATCGAAAGCTCTCAGCACCACAGAGAAATGCTTTTCACATTGAAAATAATTTTTAAATGGAAAGAAAGAGTCACGGAATTTGGGCATCTTAGATGTGTTTGGCTTTTGCCATGGTTGCAGCAGTAATAAATATACTAAAATACTAAAACTAGCTGTGTCCACAGAAGGAATTATACCATCTTAAAATGATAAAAAATAAAAACCCCAAAGCAGAGATAAAATAACACTATTATGTTGTTAATGTGATGGGCACTTTAAAAAATATTATACTTCCATTAAAACTATAACCCTATAAGCCAAGAGTGGATTTAAATTTAGTAACTTGTTTTAGAAGCCAAAATCAAAGCCATTTTGTTTCTGGAGGACCATCACTCTATAACTTCCTTATCTCAATACCAGTCTATTTGGGATATTTGAACAGTCCAATCATCTTACATTTGTTTGCATAGAGTACAAATATTGGTTTATGAAGGTTCCCCTCCTTCCCATGATGGTAGTGACTTGCTTATAAACTGCAGGTTCTCCTTTTGAAGAAACACATCTTTTCACTTCTTCAGACAACAAGAAAGGGTAGGAAATGGAGTCCTGACACTACAATATACTGACTGTGTGATCTTAGACACATCATTTAACCTCTCTGGACCAGTTTCTCATTTGTAAAATAAGATGCATAATAGTTCATGGGCTATTCATTGCATAACATTGGTGCATGGATGAAATGCACACACTTCTGAAAGGGCGTTACAAGCCACTAGCACAAGCCAGTCACCAAAGCAAGAATGTCTCACATCACATCATGGAAGGGATAGGCAGGGCCTTAGATAACACGCTAAAGACAGAGCCCCGTGCCATTATCCCACAACTATTTCGTTTGTTTGGTTGTCAATGGAAATGGAAAGATGAAGAGTTTGGCT
Organism: Carollia perspicillata; assembly: GCA_004027735.1. Taxonomy (NCBI): domain Eukaryota; kingdom Metazoa; phylum Chordata; class Mammalia; order Chiroptera; family Phyllostomidae; genus Carollia; species Carollia perspicillata. The sequence continues at coordinate 36,931 of PVKM010008310.1, forward strand.
TGTGCCTTTTGAGGTTCTCTGGTTATTCTTCCAATTCCTTCCTTTGGTGAACTGAATGAAGCAGTAGAACCAGCATGAAATGCCAACAGCAAAAGAGCTAAACAGTGAGACCTCCCTTGGCAATGGACTCGGTGCTTCTGGCAGGGTTGCCACTATCTGTGTTGGTCCCTGGCCTCTTGTGGCTCCATGGAAGCCATCCCACTGCCCCTGCTCCTCACCCCCACCAGTTATGTTGCATTTGGTTCCTAATCTTGAACATTTTACCTCCTCAATTCTACACTTTATCCCCTTTTTCTCCTGATTCCCCTGGTGGGGGGCCTCGTCAACACTCTCCAAACCTATTGTGCTAGCCTCTCCCCTGGTCCCTTACCTCCAGTCTCTCCCCACACTCTCTCCCTTCCTCCTCAAAGTATCCCGGTATTGTTTCTAAAACATAAACATGATCAAGTGCCCAGCAGCTTAGAAATCCTTCAGTGGCTCCTCAATGTAAACAAGATAAAATAAAAAATCCTAAGCAGGGACTACCAAACACTTTCATATCTGGCCCTAGGCTTCTGGCCCACTCGTTACATCACTTTCCCACCGTACTGAAACCACGTGTCATTCTCAGCACGTGAAGCGATTTCGTGAATGTGGTTCTTTGCCTGGAACACGGTTGTATTCGATGACCTTATGGATTCTTTGATGCTCAGTCCATGCATCTTTTTTTCACTGTCTCCCTGACACAGAGTACTGAGTACATGGGTTGTACTGAGTACATGTCTTGGCATCCCTAGCACCTAGGGTAATGTCTCAATAGCAAGTACACAACTGTTGGTAGAATAAAACTGAATAGATGCTTAAATGAAAATGGACATCCATCATTGCTACAAAAATTATTGATTGTTTCACTTAGCTAGCTGTCGCTCTGTAAGCCTCCCAGGGGTTCTGACTCATCTGTAGAATAAACACTAGCAAACACAAATTTTAAAATTCGACTTCTCCAAACTGCTCTTCCACCAGGAGGTGGCACCAGAGACCTTCGAAAGACAATATTTTTACTCATGAAAGCATCACTGGATTGCTAAGGACAGTGTTTCCTGCTTCAGCAAGTTTTGAGCTCCCAAAAAACATGGGACTCAGGCTTCTGAAACCCCATATTGTTTTTCCAATTTATAGAAGGCAGGGCTTCACTAAATATCTTAAGGCAATACCTGGTCAGAGTTGCATAAATACTTCAGTCCTGAGGGTGTGAAACTATGTGGTAAGCTTTTAAAAGGGCATCTTATTTAATTTTTCTCATATAGAAAATGTTTTCAGAGACAATGAAGGGGAGAGAAGATGGCAACGGAGTAGGAGGGAGCGGATTTCACTTCCCCCTACACACAGGAGGAAAAACTGGCTATTCCATGGAGGAATAGAGCAGACAGACAACAGCACTGCAGCGTATTTGAAAATAAGAATCCACAAAGCTGTAGCGGACACTGAAAAACCAGAAACTAGACGATAAGAAGGATATTTCAGGATAGTAAGGTCTGGGGGACCACCGCGGGGACCGGGCGAGTTTGTAGCCCCAGGCCCAGCACCCAGTGCCCAGAGTGGGCGTTCGGTCTACCACAGACTGCTTGTAAGCGAAGGGCCTGCCGAAATCCTTGGGAGAGAGCTGGGTCACCTGCCCCCTCCCTCCCTGACAGACCAGGGTTGGAGCAACACCAGCAGAGTTCTGGTCACAGAGAGGGGAATAAGGACGAAGAGGCAAGATGAGCGGGGCTGTGATTACTGGCGCAGTCTGTGGGCGCCAGCTCGGGAGAGCTGAGAGGCAGGCTGCGATGCACACTGACCCCGATAGTCACCAGGCTGCCTGGAGAATCGGGCTACATGGGGCACCAGGCTTGAGTAGGAGGAATTTATCAAACAGAGGGGCTGGGAAATCTGCTGTGAGAGCCCTGAAGCTGACTCCCAGCCCAGCTGGGCAGAGACCCCAGCGTTAAAGGGAAAGCACAGTGACTCCATCCCCATAGCTCTGGGAAGGGAAGCATTTGGGCCCAAATTAGCTGGGAAGGGAGGCGTTTGGACCCAAATTTGCTGGATGGAGGCAGCCTAGCTGAGTGGGCGCCCCTACACCCCAGCGTCTAGTGATAACCACCAGGGAAAAGTGCTCTGAAGAAAACCAGGACTCCCACATCGAAGATATTGGGGAAAGGAGTCAGTCTAGCTGTTGGGACAGTGCTTGCAAGAAAGGAAGGGAGAAACACCACACCAATCACTCCCCAGCCTTCTGCAGACAGCAAGACCAGAAAAACCGGTTTGGCCAGTTTGAAACCAACAAGAGGTGTGTTTTTTTGTGTGTGTGTTTTTTGTTTTTTTTT
>PVKM010008311.1:0-39238 GCA_004027735.1 Carollia perspicillata
GCTGGTGCTCAATCCAATGAGCCACACCGGCCAGGGCCCAGAGTGTATTCTTGTATTATTATTTATTAATTATTATATTATTTTCACATGAACAACTAGACACCTACTTTTGCTCCATTGTATTACCTACCAAATATGCCTCAAATCCTCCTACTTTTCTTCATTCTTAACTGTCATCATTAAAGATCAGATGGCCCTGGCTGGTGTAGCTCAGTGGATGGAGTGCATGACTGTGAACCAAACAACCATGGTTCGATTCCCAGTCGGGGCACATGCCTAGGTTGCAGGCCAGTTCCCAGCAGGGGATGCACAAGAGGCAGCCATACATTTGATATTTCTCTCCCTCTCTCCCTCCCTTCCCCTCTAAAGCGAAATAAATAAAATCTTTAAAAGAAAAAGATCAGATGGCGATTACCTGGGCCATTGCAACAACTTCCAGTCTTGTTCCCTCCCAAGCCAGTCTCCACAGTGCAGCCAAAGTAATTATTCTAAAATACATCTGATCATCTTACTCCCAGCTTAAAATATTTGCTTCATTCATTTCAGAAAATGGAATCATCAAGACAGATAAAGTATTTGAAGTAATGTTGGCTACCGACCGCTCCCACTATGCAAAATGTAACCCTTATATGGATTCTCCACAATCAATAGGTAAGCTTTGGATTTGTGAAAATGTCACTTTTCTTAACTCGCTTACTCTATATTTTTTGTAAGTAAAAATTGACTGGGACACAGGTATTTATTATTACCTTGCTGATTTGAATTGTATGCCTTTTTAATAAAATGTTATGTGTTAGAAGTATCTTTTCTATTTTCTCTAATATATAACTTTAAAACATTTTTTATAAAATATACTTTTAATGAAATTTATAGTTTAAGCTGAGTGCTGAGTTTTCTTTAGGAGTTTTAATGTTGACTAAGGTGGTTTTTTTCCATCAGCCTCAATTTTAAAAATCAGCACTAAAGGAAATACATGTGTTTAGGTTATTACTGACTTCCCTGCTTCGCTCGCTCTGAACGTTTTGACTTGTGCTTGGTTTTAGAAAGTCCGTATTTAACTCCTTCTCCTGAAGCAGGTTTTTTGCTGAACTGCTGAGCCTTGGCAGTGGGCGCCTTTGAGGCTTAGAAGTGCCTCAGGACTCTGTCGGCCAGCTGCCATGCTTTCTCCTTGTGAAGCACTGTAACAGCCAGCAGAGAAGATCCTGGGGGCTTCTGAACCCCGAAGGCACCTGCTACCACCGCTCAGTGAAAATTGCTTCAGACGCAGAAGCAGGTAAATAAGTTTCGAGAAAACGACCTTGGAGGAAAAAAAGTAAAAGTTAAAAACTGAGAAAAGATTGTGCGAATTTATGGCAGGTGTTAGTATAAAGGGTGAACTGAAGTAGTCGGTCTATTAAGCTACTCCGATGGTTGCTCTCGGTGTGAGACGTGTGAAGCAGTTTAATTTTGCAGAGATTTTGCATACCTATTATATATGGAAGCTTATTTTCTTTTTACAAATCTGAAGTGGAAACAAGTTGTAAATTTACCAGCTTATAGAAATCATCCCTTTCTTAGCCAACTATACGGGAAGCAATCTTGAAAACTAGTGGGCCTGTCATGGCAGGTGAGCCTAGTAGCCTTTGGCTTGATTGGATTTCCTAATTTCAACTACTGCATGGTATTACTGTAAAGGACAAACGACAAGTTTTATTTCCTTGCAGTAAGAAAGTTGAAAACTATTATGAAAAGTAATTTATGGGTGTTAGGGAAGGGATTACATGGAGCGTTTGGTGTGTTTTTACGGCTGAACATGTCAGTGTTCTCTTCTTCTTCCGCAGGTTTCCAGGCGACAATCAGCGCTCCACACATGGTGAGTGAACTTGGGTCGCTTCGGTACCGGTACTGATGGGCCACAGGGTCACATTTGTCCTTTAAGATCATTTTCTTTAGTAAAAAAGGTTTAAAGAAAAGGAGACTCTTCTTCACAGAAACTGTTGCCAAAGTTTTGGGTGTTCGTCATTAGTATATAATCATGTAAAAATTGGATATAAAAGGTTATTTCTTGATGACTTAATTAAAGCGGAGAATATTTCAAATAATGGACATATTATATAGAAACCTTATTCGAATATTAATTTCAGATTTTATTTGGAAAATTGATTAGGGGCTAGTCAAGTATAGCAGTTCTGCAGCAATATAACTTTCACAAGGACCTATTTTAAGTCATCTAGTACTTTCAATCTGCTGGAAATTTTCTTGGGGTTTAAATGTCAGTTATTTGAATGAGTAGTCTGTTGGGTTTTGGTGACAAGAAAAATAGCTTTTCTGATTCTCTGCAAGTATTTTGGGTTGGAGAAACTCTTATTTAAATTTAGAGCTTTCTTTATACTAAAATAAATTCTATGTATACATTCATAGTGAACTGATAATTATACTAGAAGAAGAATATAGGAAAATTATTTATAAACATTGAATAGAAATTACTTTAAAACATGAAAAAAGACTAAGAAGCCGTTAAAAAAATTGACATAAAAAACCTGATGGATTTTGCAACATAAAAGTTTGGGATTTCTGCAGAAAAATATGTTATAAACAAATTAAAAGAAAAAAACTGAGGGAAATATTTATAATGCATAAGACTGCATAACACAAATTCCCATATATACATGTACACATTCCAAAAATTCCACCCACTCCAAGTATGCAATTCTGTGGTTTTTAGTCATGTATACGTGTATGTGCATATCCTGCAAAGGAAGAAATAAAACACCAGTAAGGCCAAAAGAAAATGGGTAAAGTGCAAGAAAATGATATTGGCATTTAAATGAATGAAAAGATGGCATTTTCACTTATATTTAGTAAATTGAAAGTAAATGCCACAGTGAAGTACCATTTTCCAACTACCAGGTAGATCATCAGAGATTAAGAAGTTTGATACCTTGTTATGGAGGGGGTAACCTAGTAAGTTACAAAAATATCTAACTACTGTGCTCTACACCTGGAACTAATATAATATTGAATGTCAACTTCAATTGAACAATTAAAAATTTTTTTTTACGTTTGATACATTCTACTGGAAGGGGGAACTGACGGTCACATTCTTTTCGTGGTGGGAGAGTACAGTGATAGTGCTGGAAAGTAATTGGGCAATATGTGTTAAACGCGAAATGTACCTTAGATGCTCTAGTTTTATTTCAGGATATTTATACTACCATAGTATATTTGAACAAGTGCAAAATGACTTAAACATAGCCATTAGCACAATACTTATAATAATAAATAACAGTAATCAGTAATCATCCACTGGTAGTGGATGGTTAATAAATTAATAGTATATCCATACAGTGAAACACTGTGAAACTTTTCCAGGAGGAAGCCCTGTGAGTGTGAATATAGCAGGATCTTCAGGAAACATTAAGTATAGAAGTAGAGTGCAGGAGTGTATTTAGAGTATTCTTTAATATACAAAATATCAAATACACACCAATGGACACATGTGCGTCTTCCCACAGGCATAAAAAGCAGAAAAGATGTCTTCTGAGATAGGGAGTTAGATGTCATGTTACAGAGGAGTGCTGGGAGTGGACGTGAGGTCTGCTTCTACCCTCTACATGTTATCAGTTCCTTTCTGTCTCTTTTGAAATCATGGAATAGGAATGGCTTTTTTACCTATTCAAAGAAATTAATGATTTAAAAAAATGTTATAGTCTTAAAATTCCTTCAGGTAGTTTGAACTACTACTTAAAATGAAGGATTTACATAGAAACATTCACTTAATCCTAAAAGTGTTTTTGAGGAATCAGTATGCAGCCCATTTGGGAAGTTGACCGGAGGAGTATGTTTTTAGATGTTAAGAGAAATACTGCATGAGTTATTAATAATGGCTTTATTAATATGTATTTCACATACTGTCAAATCCACCCATTTAAAGTATGCAGTTCTGTGGTTTTCAGTCTATTCCAGAGTTGTGCAAACATCACTGCTATCTAATACCAGAACAGTTTCATCACCTCGTAAAAGGAACCCAGTAGCAGCCCGTTCTCATCCCTCATTCTGCCCAGGTCCTGGCAACTGCCTTTCGATTCTTTGTCTATTCCAGACATTTCACATAGATAGAATTATACCATACATAGCCTTTTGTGACTGGGTTTTTATATTTTGCACAGTATTTTCAAAGTTTATCTATGTTGTAGCAAACACACTTAATTTCTTTTTATTGCTGAATATTATTACATTTTATGGATATAAAACATTGATGCTCAAAGCAACATTAATTAATTGTAGTAGCTAGAAAGTGTGAACATTAATGTGCAGGTTTGTGTGTGTACATATATTTTCAATTCTCTTGGGTATACTCATGTACTTGGAATATGGTATGGAACATGGTAATTCTGAAGTTAACATTTTAAGGAGCTGCCAGAGTGTTTTCCAGGGTTGTACCATTTTACAATCCCAGCAGCAATCTTTGAAGGTTCCAGTTTCTCCACCTTCTTGTTAACACTTGCTACCGTACATTTTATTTACTTTATCCATCCCTGTAGCTGTGAAGTGGTATTTCATTTGGTTTTGATTTGCATTTTCCTAATGATAATAATGTCGAGAATCTTTTCATGTGTTTATTGACCATCTCCTTATATCTCCTTTGGAGAAATGTCCAGATGTGTACAGGAGGCCACTGCTGATGCATCTCCCGTGGATGTTTCTCTCTCTTCCTCCTCCTCTCTCTTCCTCTCTCTCTAGAAGTAATTAAAATATGTCCTCAGGCGAGGATAAAAAGAAAGGAAATGTGTGTTCGTTTATAGTCTATGTGTCTGTAAGCACATGCAAACAATAAACATATTGTGTCCTTGATGCCTGCTGAAGAGGGGTGTCAGTAGAATAAAGTAGTATTAATTGCATTATATGGACAAGCAGTTGTGATCTTCTGTCATGTATTGTGTGATCTTAAAAGTATTAAAAGAGAAACAGAAATTGAGGGGCAAAGAGAAGTAATATCCATGCTTAATGAACCTTAAAATTACAGGCTTAGAAGTGACTACAGCCCTGGGATGTTTTTCAAAGTCTTAAGGAGAATTGTGATATATACAGTGGGTAAGAGATGAAAAACAGCCTGTTAAAATGGCATCCTGGTAGAAGTGAGCACACTCAGTATCCAGATATTGGATCCTAAATACCACTTCTCTCTAAAGAGATTAGAGCTCCCTGGAGAAGTGACTGAATGTTGGAAAGTGAGGAGGAAGTCAAAGGCTAACAGAGTAATGTCTGAAGGACATAGGAGCAGGTTTAAAGAGACTCCCAGAGGCCACACTGGAGACAGTTTGAGAATCAAAAAATGATAGATAATGAAGACAGTGGATTTAACACAGTGAATTAAGAGACAAAAATCCATAAATCCATAGAGATTAAAAAAAAAAGCAAGACAGGAAAAAAAAAAAGACAAAAGAATGCCCATTAATAAATGTGAAAGGGGCCCCGGCCAGGTTGCTCCGTTGGTTGGCGCGCCATCCTGAACACCAGAAGGTTGCGGGTATGATATCTGGTCAGGGCACACACCGAGGGTGTGGGCTCCGTCCCAGTAGGGGCACCTACAGGAGGAAGCTGAGTGATGTCTCTCACATTGATGTTTCTCTCTCTCGCTCCCTTCCTCTCTCTCTCTCTCAAAAAAAAAGAAAATCAAATGTATCCTCAGGTGAGGATTAAAAATAAATGTGAAAAGAGTAATAGAGTTATTAAAAATCACTGTTTCGTAATCATCAATTAATCTAAAACTATTAAAAGGAAGGTTGTTGGGGAACAAAAATATCTATGTAGTCTCAAATTATTACTGTACACGTTACTTGTCAATTACAAAGAGAAAAATAGGCCTTGAAAAGAAGGTGACCTAGTGATCACCACACTTGCTGAGGGGCTGAGCTTGGCAGGTGCGGTGGTGGGATTGCCCAACGCTGTGTGCTTCCTGGTGTGATGCAGTGGGACGTCCCCACTGAGCCCCGAGTGGTGCTCTTGCTAAAGGTCTTTGGCCTGAGTCTAACCATGAGGAGACCGATATATCTAGAATATGGGGTATTATGTGGGACAACCAGATGGGTCTCCTTAAAGGAGTCCATATGCTGAAGAACAGAGAGAAGTAGTAGATGGAAGAGAGTTGAAGGGAAGATATGCCAGATTGGCAAATGCAGTGCATGAACTTTGAATGGATTGGGGGGAAAACAGCTATAAAGGACTCACTGTGAGGACAAAAAGGGAAATTTGAGTGTGATAAACGTGTTGGACTTGCTAAATCGATGATTTTCTTGAGCATGATAATAGTGGTGATGTGGTTGCAAAGGAAGATGTCCTAGGGTTGTATTTTTTTTGGCAGATGCATGCTGAAGTTTTTAGGAATGAAGTATATCTACGGCCTGGTTTTAGATGTTTGATAAAATAGCAGAGCACTATATAAGTGGTGACTTTGTATATGAGGAGAATATAGTGTTCATTGTATTTCAAGAGTTTTTATGGGTTTGAAAATTTTTGTAATCATAAACATAAACTTTCAAAAACTGTTAATTTTTAGATTTAGAGATGAGCATGGGTTTTCCAGAAAAATACCTAGAGTGATAAAAACATGAAAAAAACTAGTAATTATGATCGAAGGCCTCAGCATTTTATTTTATTTCATTTTATTTTTTAAAAGATTTTATTTATTTATTTTTAGAGATTGGAAGGGAGGGAGAGAGAGAAAAAAAAAGAGAAACATCAATGTATGGCTGATGTTTCTGAGCACCCCCCACCAAGGACCTGGCCTGCAACCCAGGCATGTGCCCTGACTGGGAATCAAACTTGTGACCCTTTGGTTCACAGGTTGGCACTCAGTCCACTGAGCCACACCAGCCAGGGGAGCCTCAACATTTTAAATGTGAATGAGACTTTAATAACTTAGTGTACCCCTTTTTAAAAAAACAAATCTTACACAAACATAGTACTGAAAAAAAATTCTTGAATTTTTTTAGAATTAAGTTGGGACAGTACTGCCTATAGATTGGGGATTGGTAGCTTAAAGAAGCCCCTTGTAGTCCTTTGATTTCTGGATTCAGGAAAGTCAGGTATTATAGGAGTATTTTTGTGATTTTTTAAAATTACTTTCTTTTCTTTTTTTAAAAGATTTTATTTACTTATCTTTAGAGGGGATGGGAAGGAGAGAGGGAGAGAAATATCAATGTATGGTTGCCTCTCATGCGTCCCCTGCTGGGACCTGGCCTGCAACCCAGGCATGTGCCCTGACTGGGAATCGAAGCACGATCCTCTGGTTCGCAGGTCCGTGCTCAGTCCACTGAGCTACACCAGCCAGGGCTAAAATTATTTTATTTTCTAATGGTGTGAGATTTGTTTCCTTATTAATGGGAATTATTAACTTTCAGAGAATAATGATTGTTTTAAGAATCTAATGCAAACTACAGATCTTATCCTGAAAATGTAAACAAACTCCTTTTTTATAGGAGCTCCATCTTTGAAGTTAAGCCTCTTGTCTAAAAACAACTTTAATTTGGTAAAATATCTCCAGCAATTTCCTCAGTAAAAGTTAATCAATCCAATGGGTCTCTTAGAAATCTCATTAACTAACTAACACTTTCTTGCCGTACTGGTTGATGATTTGGAGATAGTATCCTACAATATCGTTTTGAAATATCGATGAAAGAATTTTTTTCAATCAATATCCTTTTTTTAATTGATGAGAGAGAGAGAGAATACATCAATTTGTTCCACTTATTGATACATTCATTGGTTGATTCTTGTATGTGCCCTGACTGGGCATTGAACCCACAACCACAGTGTATTGGAATGATGCTCTAACCAACTGAACTACCTGAGCAGGACGATAAGGTTAAATTTTTTTAAAATTTGAAACAATCTCAAACTTACAGAAAAGTTGCAACTACCACATCAAGAAACTTTCTCTACTCCTTGAGAGCAAGATGGTGAAATGATGCCCCATCGCCCCTGAATACTTCTGGGTGTATTTCCTTCAAACAGGGACATGTGCAGTATAACAGTATAACCACCAAAACTAGGACAGGAACATTGGTACGTTACTACCATTTAGCCATCAGTCTCCTTTCAGGTTTTCCCACTTGTCCCTACTATGTCCTCGATGTAATAAAGGATCCCGCAGAGTCACTCCTGGCTTAGTCTCCCTCAGTCTGGAGCAGTTCCTTCGCTTTCTTTGACTTTCATCGCCTGAGTCGTTTCACGGTTTCCAGCCAATTGTTTTGTTGATGTGCTTTAGTTTGGGCTGTCTAGTTTTTCCTCATGACCAGATTCGGGTCATGCCACTTGGGTGGGAATATCAGAGAAGTGATGCTGGGTGCTCATGACAGTCCGTCAGACAGAGACCGATTTTGATTTGCCCCACTTCTGAAGATGTGGTGCTCACTTGGTTAAGGTGGTGTCTGACAGTCTTCTCCACTGTAGAGTTACTCTTACTGGCTGTCGCAATTAATAATTAACTTGTGAGGGTTTACTTTGAGATCATAAATGTCTGTTCCTTACTTATTTATACCAGTATGTTTTTGTGGCTTTCTGTTCTCTCCCTTTCCATATTTATTGAACTTCCTTTTCTGGCAGTGAGAAAACTGGCTCAATTTTCTTTAATATATTTATTTATTTGATTGATCCTCTTGTTTGTAACCAATTTCCCACTGCTGTCACTGTCTCCCCCGCCCCATTCTCCCCCTTGTCCACCGTTTATGCTCTGACACCTGCATGATCCACTGTTGTATGCAGAAACGCTCATCTAGCTGGGGCCTGACTCTAGGTCAGTCCATTCCCCTGTGTGGACACAGATGCCCCCCTGACCCTGCTTGGGCTCTGACACTTCTAACCGGGCATTGCAGCTGCCCTCTTGGCCCCTGGGTATGGGCAGCTGCCTTGCTCAGCCCATCTTAATGGCTTTAGGAATGACCCATTCAGAAATGGAAGGCATAGGACAGGGTAACATGAGAAAAGGGAAGGGAGGGCCTTAACCAGATTATTTTGACCAACCAAGTCATTTCATTCTTGAATCAGGCAAAAGAGGGAGTCCGCTGATTTACAATCATACACAAGATTGCCTAAGAGAAAGTTTACCAAAAACACACGAACTAGAAGTAAAAGATCAATTAATCGTTAATTTTACCTCTATAAATGACTTAGAAGTACCCTAAAGAGATGCAGCCATAAGTCATTGTGTTGTAATCATTGACTTTTTCTTAAATACATCATGGCTTTTAATCACAATGATACTTCTGAGGAGAAAGCAGGATAGGAACAACTGTTTTTCTCTCCATAGTAAAGACATGAAAACTGAGGAACAATGAGCTATAAATAATATCCAATGTCATGGGGCTAATACATTCAGAACAAGCAGAAGCCAGGACTTTTGGTCTTTAATTCCAAACCTTTTTTTCATAGTATGTGGTGTTCACTCTTTAGACAACAGTCTCTTTGCAAAAGAATCTATATGATTTCCTTTTGTCGAACCATTTTAAAGCAAATTTTAAACATAATATTTTATCCCTAAATACTTGAGCGTAAAACTGAAAGACTTCAAAAGCACGGCTACAATACCCTAGCATGCCAAACAGTGTTTCTTAATATTATCTTGTGTCTTATCCATATTCAAACTTTTCTGGGTGTCTCAAAAAACATTTTTTTTTTACAGTTGGTTTGCTTTTTCAGGATCTAAACAAGGTCCATGCATTGCATCTTTGTAGTCTTTTTAGTTTTTTAAAAATGTTAACAGTCCCTTTCTTTTTGCCATTTATTTGTTGACAAAACTCATTCATTTATCCTATAGATTCTCCCACATTCTGAATGTGGTTGTTTCCTAGTGGTATTTAAATTTTTTTTAAGTTATAATACACACACAGTAAAGTGCATAGGTTATAAGTATACATGTAAACAGAGTGTTTACATGTGTGCATATTCATAAACACTACCCACATCAAGATAGAGGACAGTTCCTGTACCCTACAGGGTTCCCTCATGCCCTCTCGTACAACTTCTGTCCTCAGAGTAGCCAGTATTCTGGCTTCTGTCACCTAAATTAGTTTTCCAAATAGGGAGTTTCCAGTCTGTCCTCTATTTGGAACACATTACCTCTTTCTGATGATTTTTTTTTATTTTAACAGAATTTTAGACTTACAGAAATGTGAGAATACAGATAATTTTCCTATACCTTTTTTCTCATATTCCCCGAATCTTATCATTTTACTGTATTTGCTTTATCACTTTCTTTATTTCTTTCTCCCTGTCTTCTCCCTCTTTCTACACATGTACATGCATGCATGTACAAATATATATATGAAATACATATATTTCTTTATTAACTTGGGGAGTAATTTGCAAGCAGAATGCTTTTTACCTTTAGAAATAGAACATTCTCTTAAATAATCAGAGTACCATTATCAAAATCATGAAGTTAACATTAATACAACGCTGTTAGCCAATTCACAGACCTTATTTAGATTTCATTAGTTGCTCTAGTAATGTCCTTTATTGGAAAAGGAAAATGCAGGTTGAGTTTTATTCAGCTGTCACGTCTTCTTAGTCTTCTTTAAGCTGGAACAGTCCCTCAGTCTTTTCCTTTATGGTCTTGAAGATTTTTACAAATGCAAGCCAGTTATTTTAAAGAATGTCTCTTAATTTAGGTTTATCTGCTGTGTTCTAATGATTAAATAGGGCTATGCATTTTTGCCTGGAATATTCCAGAAATGATATATTTTAGCCAGTGTCATGTGAAGATGTCATTGTGTTCCACTGATGATGTTAACTTGATCATCTGATTAAGGTAGTGTCAACTAGGTTTCTTCATTGAGAATTTCTTTTCTGAACTCCACTGTAACATTATAGGTTTTCCTTTTGTAATAAGTGTCTTGGGCAAACACTCTGAGATTATGTAAATATCCTGTTATTCCTCAAATTATAATTCACTGGCTTTTGCATTCACTTACAATTTTTGCCTGACTCATTTGTTACTAAAATGGTTGCCAAATGGTGATTTTCTAAGTTTATCATTTCATCCATATTTATTAATTGGGAACAGTTTCCCCTTATTCTCTATTTATACACGTGTAGATGTTATTATGTATGTATTACTTATTATCACTATGGATTCATGAATGTGTAATTTAAAAAATTTTTTAAATCCTCACCCAAGGACATGTTGTACTGATTTGAGAGAGAGAGAGAGAGAGAAAAGAAACATTTTTGTGGGAGAGAAACTTCAATGGGTTGCCTCCTATATGCACCCCAATGCACCCTGACTGGGGATCAAACCCACAGTCTAGGTATGTGCCCTTGACCAGGAATCAGACTCACCAAAAGGTGCATGGGATGATGCTTCAACCAACTGAGCCATCTGGCCAGGTCATGGATGTGTATTTTTATCAACTAAATTCTGGTAGCAAATGTTTTATTGCTATAGGATTTGATGATTTTTAGAGAACATACCGGGACAGTTCGTAAGATAACATTGATTAGTTCTAACCTCGTGTTTTAAAAAAGCACTGAAATGTAAGTTTATAAAGAAGAGAAAGTAGTGAAAGCTTTATTTCTTGGTTTAATCCGAAGCATAACCATTATGATTTTATTTAATTTATAATTTATAGGTACTGTAAATATAAAAATACATCCTTTGGCTCTCTCAATTCCACTTCTAGAAAGTTATCCTGTAGATACATGTTACAAGATTATTATGTTATTCTACAGATATACCTTTTAAGATTATTTCATCTCTTTTGTTATAGGAGATTGGAGCTAACTTAAATATCTCTCATTAGGGGTGTTTGTTCTATAATATGTTCATACAAAAATATGCTCCTCAGTCATTAAAAAAAGGAACAGGCTGTTTAAATATTGATAAAGTTTCTTTAGGATATAATAAATGAAAAAACACATATGCATTTGCTTGTGTATACGCAGAATGGATAGGTTTGGAAGGCATCATGAGAAACTGGTAATATTGGTTGCCTTTCGGGAGTGAAACTGGTTGGGGATGGTTGGAACAGAGGTGGGATAGAGACTTTTCACCATAAATTGTTTTGTGACTTTTGACTTCAGATTAATTAAATTTGAAAAATTCACACACTGGAGGTAAAAATTACTGAAACATTTAAATTAAGTGTACGAATATAATCAAACAATGAGAATTTTCTTATGTAATTCCTGTGTAGACGTAAGTACTATGTAATGTGTTTTTGTTGTCTTGGCAGATGACAATAGTAGTAACATTGGTATGAACTTGGCAACTTTCTTTATATGCCATCCTGTGTATTGAAAAAAAAGAATATTTGCTTTGTTTTCTTTTGCAGCATGCATATGCACTAGAACTTCTATTTGATCAGTTGCACGAAGGAGCTAAAGCTCTTGATGTAGGATCTGGAAGTGGAATCCTTACTGCATGTTTTGCACGTATGGTAAGGCCTTTATTTGGTTTTTTCATTCTGGCCCTAACAGAAGCATAGTTCCACATGTCCTATGTATGATTTGGCTGTATATTTTTTTCCTTAGAAGTTACCAAAGGGTTGCTTTTTTTTTTTTTAATTCTATCAAGGAAGCAGTTGGAATATATATCACTAGGACTTTTTATTGTTCTTGCAAGCGACAGAACACTCCGTCTAAACTGGCCGAGCTAAAAAGGAATTTATTTGGTTTATACAGTGGAAACATCTAAAGTGTGGCTGGCTTCTTGTTTGGCAGGGTTCAGAGGATTGGATGTTATTGACAATGGGTTTCTCTGTGGTTTTGGTTTGCTTACCTCCACAAGTTGGCTTCATTATCACACGGGCTCTTCTCTTATGGTCACAAGACGGTAGACAGTAGCTCCTGGACTATATGCTTCCAAGTTCTCATCTGGCAGAAAATAATAGAGTCTGTTATCTAAGGACTCCTGCAGGCTTACTAGGAGTGAGGATAGGGAATCCTTTACATTAAGGAAAGTGCTCTTAAAAAAATGCCCTGCGTATTATACTCCCACTTATCATCACCAGAGGCTTATTTGGTAAGTCTCTACCACAGAGTAAGTCTGGAGGCCTACTCAGGCACCTGGAGGAAAGGTGCGTCTGCGCTCAGATAGCTAACCAAGTCAGTTACGGAAAATCTCGTCCCTGGAGGCCAGGTGGGAAGGTTCTCTTTAGTTAATCTGGGATTTGTGGTTCTGTCTTGGCCTAGAATCCATTTAAATTGCTATCCAAGTATAATCAGCAGACCACTAGCATGTTAAGTCCCAGGGAGGCAGAAATTTTGTCTGATTTTTTTCCTTGACATTTCTTAAGCATCCAGAACAGTGTCCGGCACATAATAAGGATTGAGATAGTTCTGTTCAATATTTTTTACTTATTTTGTAGAAGGTAAGCCCTCACTGATGGGATGTCAAGGCTTTTTCCCCCCAGAGCTTAGAAATAATAATGAATGAGGTTATTTTCTACACTTAAGATAGTTGTGGTTTCAGAAGAAAATTTATTTTTTAAAAAATCATTAAATTCTGAGTTATCTTTTTAAAATTAGGGTAATTTAAGTTAATGTTTTTCACATATTTAGCACAGGCTAGTCAGTGTTCTGAATGCTTTTCATGTATTCTCTCGTTTGATCCTCACGTCATTTATGAGGTGTATACCTTTTACTCCTCCTTGTACAGCTGAGAAATGGCATTCTCAGAGTAGCTTGCCAAGGTTATGCAGTTGTAAGTAGTAATGAAACTTAGATGTGCACCCAGCTAGTCTGACATCGAAGTCTTTATTGTACAAAATTTTTTTACAATTAATATTTATATTTGGGGCCATTTTGTATTTCTATGTATTTTATACTTTCTACAAAATGGCAGTAGAATCAGGTATAGAAACCCCTATAAAATTACTTAAATCTTTATAAAATTGTTATATAATGTTTTAATATTCAAAGTCATACTTCTAGATTTAATTTATGTAAAAAAATGATTGCATTAACTACCATTTAATATTGGCAGTTAAGTCCTCCATCATGGTCTTGGATTTAAAAGTTCTAAATTAAAGAATGATAGCATTTTTCTTCATATTACAAGTTTTTATGATCTAGTTTTTTTTTAATCCTCACCCAAAGATATGTTTTTATTGATTTTAGAGCGGAAGGTAGGGGGAGAGAAAAACATCAATGTGAGAGAGAAACTTTGGTTGTTTGCCTCCTCTATGCACGACTGGGGATCAAACCCTTCTGGTGCACGGGACAGTGTCACAACCAACTGAGCCACCCAGCCAGGGCTTATTCTAGCTTTTCAATTACTTAAATATAATTATTCATTTGAGGGTTATAGTTGAGAAAGTTGTATTTGGTAAATAATTTCTAATAAACAATAACAATCTAATCAGAATCTTTAGCTGTTTGTCTTTATTTCTCACTTGAGAATATGACTTTACATAAGGAAGTACTTTAATGACACTTCAGAAAGACAAATTTAGACCAGTGAGCTGTTGAATTATTCTCATTTCCAGGTTGGAGCTAGTGGAAGAGTCGTAGGAATTGACCACATTAAGGAACTAGTAGACGACTCAATAAATAATGTCAGAAAGGATGACCCAATGCTTTTGTCTTCAGGGAGAGTGCAACTGGTTGGTGAGTATCAGAAAACTTAAAAAATTTCCTCTCTGGAGAATTTTTTCCCCCCGAAAGATCCCCATGCAGCTAGGTGATACTCAGAACTAATTAATTACTGCATTTTTAAAATATTCACTTTTAAGTACAAAGTAAGAAACCAATTACTTGAAAATATTATGCTAGTTCTACCTTGACTTTGGGACCTTGTGTGACATAACTGTTAACTGTTTCAGAAAGTGCCCATGTTGAGTTCTTTGTTACTCTTTAAAAAAAAATTATTGGGGTAAAATTAGTTAATAAAATTATATAGGATTCAGGTGCACAATTCTATAACACAACAATTATATATCGTTTTGTGTGTTCACCACCCCAAGTCAAATCTCCGTCTATCATCATTTAACCCCCCTCTACCCACCCCTACCTCCCCTACCCGGTTCCTCCGTGTAATCAGTCACCATACTGTTGTGTCTGAGGGTTTTTTTTTTCTTTGCTTAAACCCTTCACCTTTTTCTCCCAGCCCCCAACCCCCTTTCTCTCTGACAGCTGTCAGTCTGGTCTGTATCTATGAGTCTGTTTCTATTTTGTTAGTTAGTTTATTTTGTTCATTAGATTCCACATATAAACAATACCAAAGTAACAGGTAATCATTATAAAAAATGTAAACAGTGCAGATATGTAAGGTAGAAAAGACAGCCTCTCCTTTTCCCATTTTTCTAAATACAAGTACATGTATGAATGAATTGCACACACACAGAGGTTAACTCATACTATACATACTGTCCTGCAGTTTGCTTTTTCCACTCAGCAACATACAATGGCACTATTTCCACAGGAGCACATTGTGTATTGTGAAAAATACGAAAACATTAAAGAATGTGAAAAACATAAATGTGAAGCTTAATAAAATACCCATTTAATCACCACACTGATCAAGAAATGGGACGTTATTGGTACCCGGGAAGTCCTCAGCTTCCTTTTCCCTCGTCACATCTCCCGCCCTTCTCCCTAGTGGTGACAGTGTCATTACTTCTGTGCATCTACTGCCTAATTGCGCTTCCAAAAATAATGTTTAGTTTGATTTTGAACTTTAGATAAATGGAACCATGTAGTATACATTCTGTGATCATTCTGCGATGAATGAGTTCTTTCATTCAGTCTTATGTTTCTAAGATTCACCCACTTTTTGCATACATTTTTATTGTTGTACAGCATTCCATTGTAAGGACACCACCAAAACTGTTAATGCTACTGTAGAATTACAGGTGTTTTGAGTTATTTCTAATTTGTGGATATTCATGGTGCTGCTGTGAACATATGTGTCCATAAGTCCAGATTCATACATACATTCACTCATCGTGCAAGCACTCATTTCTCTAGGAGTGTTACTGTAGGCTCTAAAGGTTGCCACAGACATTGCAAAACTGTCTCTAAAGTGAGTGAACCAGTGTACATTCCCCGCAGCAGTGGGTCAGGATTCCCATTGCTTTACATCTCTACCAGCGTTTGGTGTTATGAGATTTTTCGTTTTGCCCACTTAGTGAGTGTATAACCGTATCTCTTTGTGATTTAAATTTTGTATTTTCCTATTAACCAGTGAGGTTGAACACTTTTTCATATGTTTGGCCGTTTAGTTTCCTCTTCTGTCAAATGCCTATTCAGATACAGAGTTGTTTATATTTGCCTTAGATCTGTAGGACTTCCAGAGACTAGCCCTTTGTCTATTTATGCATATTGTAAATCTCTCCTCCCACCCTGTGGCATGCCTTTTCACTCTCACATAGGTCCTTTTTGAGAAGTAGAAATTCTTAGTTTTAATGTAGCTAGACTTACCAATTTTTTTCCAGTGCTTTCTGTGTCCTGCTGCAGGCTACTCTGAAGTCATGAAGGCATTTCTCTATATTATTTCTCAGCAACTTTATTCTTTAGCTGTCCACACTTAGGTCTTTGATCTTCCTGACATTGGCTTTTGTGTATATCTGAGGTCAAGGGTCCAAGGGTATATTTTTTCCATATGCAGATTCAGTTGTCCCATTATCATTATTTAAAACAAACAAATTAACCAGCAAAACTATCCTTTCCCTGCTTTAAAGTTTTCACACTAAGCAGTTCTATCTGGACAGGTACTGAAAGTGTACATTTTCTTTCAGTGGGGGACGGGCGAATGGGCTATGCCGAAGAAGCCCCTTACGACGCTATTCATGTAGGCGCTGCAGCCCCGGTTGTGCCCCAAGCAGTGAGTTGTGTTTTTCCTGTGTTTGTGTGCTTTCAGCTAAAACTCTCCAAGATTTATAGGAGAATGACTTCTACATGGTGTTCAAAATATAATTACACTCTCATGTTGTGCATTGTAGTTGCAGTTAGTAGGTAATTATTGTTTCCATATGCAAACAGTTGTATAAATGACATCAAGATTACTAAACCCCAGCTCATGGCTGTCTTTTGAAGAAATATTTGAACCAGCAAAGAACTAGTCTGCCTGTGGAATTGGGAAAATCCCTCTAGAATTATTTGTAATAATTCTAATTATTATTATTAGAATTAATAATTAGAATTATTAGAATTATTACAAATAATAATAGGATTTGTAATTCATGACCTGATAATCACTTGATTTATTTAATACCGGAATATACAAAACTGTTAGGTGCCTGGGAGAGACCAGGAAGTATTTGTTGTACATTTTACCCTCACAAAGCTTATATTTCAGGGGAGGTGTGTCATACATATAACAGGGAAATTAGTGATGTGATATCATATTATTAGCATATGATATGTATTGAATAAAATGAAAATCCTGTACAAGTTCAAGGTAACAAAAGAATTTTTCCTAGAGTGATAAGGAGAATTCATACAGGAATGAAACTTGAACTAATCTTCAGAATAAGAGAATTTGCATTCTTTTAATTTGAGGAAAGGATATTCCAGTGTTGAATATTATAGTCAAGGGAATATTGAAATGCAAAGTTGATTTTTCATTTTGTAAGACTCTGATAAGCTTATATCAGCTCTTAATAATTCTTGGTTAAGTTTATTGAAGTCTTAGGTTTCTATTATATGCAAATTTTACATAGTTGTTGACTAGTGGCATTTTCTGCCTAGTCTGATCCACTCCCCAGCCTAGAAAGGGTTCTTATTGTATGTTTAGATCAGGTATGAGAAGCCGAAAGTTGGGGAATTTGTTGTAATCATTGATTTGCTACTTACTGGCTAAATGACTGTGGGAAAATCACTTATTCTATCTGGCCCTGTTATCTGTGTTTTGTTTTGTTTTGTTTTGTTTTGTTTTGTTTTGTTTTGTTTTGTTTTGTTTTACTAAACCAATGGCTTTAACACACTTTTTAAAAAAGTCCTCACCAAGGATGTGTTTATTGATTTAAGAGAGAGAGGAAGGGGAGTGGGAAGAGAGAGAAGCATCCATTAGGTGTCTCCCCTACATGCCACTATCAGGGATTGAACCCGCAACCTAGGGATGTGTCCTGACAGGGACTAGAACCCACAACCTTCTGCTGTACAAGATGAAGCTCCAGCCAACTGAGCCACCCAGCCAGGGTGCTTTTAACACATTTTAATTGAAGTATTAACATGGTATGGAAAGGTATACAAATCATAAATAGCTCAAAGAATTTTCTTTTATGAACACATGATCAGTAGGTTTTTTGTTTTGTTTTGTTTTTTGTCTAAAAAAACATATTGGCAGCCTGGTACAAACAATTAAAATCTGAAACAGAACAATGTTTAAGTGAAGGGGCGTGGGTGCAGGACTCATTGTTTTCACCAAGACCCCACCCAAGATGATTTTGAAGGACATTTATAGCTTTAACTCAATATGACTTTAAACACAGCAGCACTTGTGAGTATTCTCAGGGTCTTGTATACATGCTGAAGGGGCTTTCCAGTTTTAAGGTAATGAGTAAAGATATTTATGCCCCTCTTGGATGTCAGCCCAAACAACTGGAAAAACAAGAAATGGAAACACAAACTGTGTTCAACTATCTAGGAGATTATACTTGCAGCCCTGAACTATATAGTGTGTGAAGACAGAAAGCAGCTGGAGTGATAATTGACTCAGGAGGATGGAGGAAACCAAACCCAAGAGACTGCAGAAGGCATATCAATGCAGAAGTAGTTTGTGCTGCAGACCTCTTAAAAGGCTTAGAAATTAGAGGCATCAGGACTTGGGAAATCAGAGATGAGTCCTGGGTCTGAAAAGAAGGGCCATGGCTTGAAATTTTTATAAGGAACAATTAAGCCCTAAGTCCTAAGTAAGAAAATTTCCAAGAACTGAAGGACATGATTCTGTAGTATGAAAAGATCTATTGAGTGTCCAGTATGATAAATTTTTAAAAAAGAAAAAAGAAGAACCACAATATCACCACGAAGTTTCAGAATGCTAAATATAAAGAGAAGGCCGTAAGCGTTTCCAGAAAAGCAAGAGATAATTTGTTAAGGATTTGTAATCAGAAAGGCATCTGACTGTAGAATGCAACATTAGAATCACACCATCACAGTTCTGAACTGAAAATGACTTCCAACCTGGAATTCTGTACCCACACATATTGCCAAATAGGTAGAATAGTTTTAGACTTGCAAATCTCAGCTGCCCTCCATTACGGTAGTCCATGCACTGTTTCACAGAATATTTCTGGAGGAATTGCTTCAATAATACAGCAAAAAATGAGGGAGGAGAGAGACAGTAGGTAAAACCAAAACAAGGAAGCCATGAGATCCAGGAAGGTAGGACATGTGTTTTAGGGGAGAGGTGATGAGAGTTCCCAGTGTGACTGCAAAGAGAAGTCCCAGGATGCAGGCCGGGCAGCCGGCTGGGAGGGTCCCCAGTCTAGATCTGGAGCAGCCAGAAGAAGGCCCCCGGAGAGTCTACCAAAAAAAAGAAAGGGCACCCATTTGATGTGTTGGTGAAGTTGTTGGAACGTACAAGGTTTAGAAACAGTTACAAAGGAAATTAAGTGAGTGAAAAGAGAAAAAGCTTCAGTTTTTAACTGCAGAGAAATGACTGTTGTACAGTATAAGAAAGGAAACAATCATTGAATACCTGTTGGCTCAGCTGCAAATTATATTTACACAGTCACAACTGAAAATGGTTTAAATAAGAAACTAAGGTATTGGGTTGGATTGGGGGAAAGGAGAAGAATATATGTAAGAGAGCTCAGTCCTGATTTAGTGTCTAATTTGAAATAAAATTCAATATTGTATAGCATGGTAACTATAGGTAATTTTAGATTGTATATTTGAAAGTTGCTAAGAGAGTAGATCTTAAAAATTCTCATCACAAGATAAAAATGGTAACTGTGTGGTGGTGGATGTCAACTGAACTTAAAATGTGGTAATCACATCGCAACACATACACATACCAAGTCCTTATGGTGTATGCCTAAAACTAATACAATATTATATGTCAGTTATGTCTCAATTAAGAAAAATAAAAGATGTGCCTTAGAAGTAAGCACTTCCAAATAAAAAAGTAACCAATGAAGACACAGCTAAAAGGATTAAAATGACTGGATTTAGGAAGCAAGATTGGAGGGAAGCAGCCTGCTGTTCATTATAAATCTCGACATTTAAAAAAAAAACAACTCATCACCCTGGCTGGTGAGGCTCAGTGGATTGAGCTTGGGCTGCGAACCAAAGGGTCGCTAGTTCAATTCCCAGTCAGGGCACATGCCTGTGTTTGGGGCCAGATCTCCAGTATGGGGCGCGCGAGAGGCAACCACACATTGATATTTCTCTCCTCTTTCTCCTTCTCTTCCCCCTTTCTAATAATGAATAAATAAAATATTTTTAAAAAATAAATAAAAAATAATTAAAAAAAAACTCAATCCTTGCCAATATTACTTTGTAAAAATTAAAATGGCAAAAAAAAAAAAAAAAACCAACCTTGCTGACAACCAAAATTTTAATTGAGACACCCTTTTGGGGGCAATACTATTCAAAGTAAGGTTTCTTATTGCTTTTGATTAATGGTGACTTGTAAAGCTACAGGCAGATGGTAACATAAGATTTTAAAACTGACCAGAGGGGCTTTCATTGAGCCATCTTGGTTCTTCATGGTCAGGGGGGTCCTCATTCTAATGCCTCGGGGCTCCAGCCCTACCGTCCTTCATCATGGTGCCAGCAATCCTACATTCCGTTGTAAAACCAAGGTCCCCTTAGCTTTGGTTAAGTGATGCCCTAAATTCTACAATGATAGGGATTCCTTGCAGAATTTCTACACTTCCCCTTTAAACCACAAAATTTCAAAGCAAGCCTGTAGGCATCAGAACTTTCGGCTTTGCCTTTGACCTTCCCAAGAGGATAATTCTATATTATGTGTTCAGCTCAAACATTTGAATATTGCAGTTGTACCAGGCTGTGTAAGGCACCGTCCCTATCATCAAAGGACCTGCAGTTTAGGAGGAGAGGCAGATAAGTAAATGAATGGGAATTGAGTGATATGTTTAACGATCAAAGTACATGTGTCCCAAATACAGTACATTTGTACTTCCTGCCCATGGACACTGAATGCTGTTTATGGAGATGTAAAATGACTATTAATGTAAAATCTGTAACTTGGTGTGCATGTGTTTTTTTTCTTTTAGCTAATAGACCAGTTAAAGCCTGGTGGAAGATTGATATTGCCCGTCGGTCCTGCAGGTGGAAATCAGATGCTGGAGCAGTATGACAAGCTACAAGATGGCAGTGTCAAAATGAAACCGCTGATGGGAGTGATATACGTGCCTTTAACAGATAAAGAAAAGCAGTGGTCCAGGTGGAAGTGATTTTATCTTCTGCTCTTTCTTCTTCCACACATGCAAGGTGAAAGGGTGTGGATTTTAAGACGTTAGACTGCAAGAGCTGCTTTTTTGGTTATCACTTTTATGCTACTCCATTTTAACATCAGAAATTCACTACATTAAAAATGTAGAGAAATTTTGCATGGTCTGCCCTTCTTTTGGTTTAACTCACATCTTTGGGGAAGGGAGGGTGAGACTTGGTTGGCACAAGTGTGTTTTTTAAAGAGGATTTCAGCCACAGTTGAGTACTCTCTAGGGAGATTTTATCATCAGCCACCCTGATGTACATTTATGAATCATTTTTATAACTGCTCTAAGGTCATGGAGGTAAAGGCTTTGCTTTGAAGAGAAGGGGCCATTATTTCCTGCCCCATTCATTGTCATAATGAGAAAAAAAGGAAAAGATTCTTGTCCCAGTTTTCCAAGGTGTCAGAATCCCAGAGGGGATATTCTTCCTCTCGGCTTGATTTCTTTCAGTCAAGTTCATGGGTGTCTGACAGCCTGTGCCTGTTGTATACTCAGCTGTTGTTTCAGAGCCACTGTAACAAATACGCTTATTGCCCTTCTATAGAACGGGCCAGCCAGTGTTGAACCGTTTTTAACCCAGTTCCTGGGGAGCGGAGAGGGCTCGTAAGCTCCAGGCGAGTGCCCAGGTCTCACCCACCCACCCAGAGGCCCAGCAGCATGCAGCATAGTCTCAGCGCAGCACGGCTCATCACGACACCCACTTCTGTTGTGCGTCTCAGCCTAGTCCGAATGTTTTGGTTGAAGCCACGGTTTCCTCCTCTTTCTTCCTTTCCCCACTCCCTCCCATGGGGAGGCGTGCGATCAGTAAGTAACAGTGACATTAGCTAAGACCACTCGGGATTACATGCCAAAATAAGAAAGGCTTTTACAGTTTCCTTGTTTTAGAATCTATTTTTATTTGACAGAGGTATTTATTTTAAGATAATTATTTTCTTAATAAGTAACATGGTGATTGTAAGCTTAATAGATCTCCCAATTTTGTTTCTGACTGAATGTTTTAATTGCAAAAATTTTGTTTTGGAATAAATTAATTGTAATGAATGTAATTCAGTTTGTTCAAAACTGAGTTTTACTTTTAACTAAATTCTGATTGTTGAAGTGATTGGTCATTTCTGGGATATCTTACCAGGAATTGCATTTTATTCTTCACCTAATATAGTTGTAAAGTTGTTTCCTTTGAATTCTAATCTGGAGTACAGCTACATCTTTAAGAAAATTAAAAAGCTATCAGTCTCGTCAGAATCCTGTTGTTATTACCAGCTAATTACACCCTCCCTTCACTCGGCGCTGGCACGGTCACACTGTCACACAGCTGTGTGGTGTTACTGTGTAAAGGGGCAGACATCACTGAGGTCACTGAGATCTGACGTCACGTAAGAGTTCAGAGTTTTATTTCTGAGTTAAAATTTTTTCTTTTATGAATGTCAACAATAAACGTCAGTAATGAGCATTCTGCCTATAATTTAATGAAAGAGAAAAATACTTTATTTTGATACCAGAAGTGGATTTTTAAAAAAGCTCATGAAACTTAAGCTTCAGGGCCCTTTCTTGCTTAGGGTCCTTCCTGACCTTATACCCAATATTATATGAATTGTTCTTAGTTTTCTTTTCTTCCCTCTTCACAAAGAGGTTTCCCCTCTCCCCATTATATAAGCTTTAGGTTCCACAATGCCTGTATTCCCTCCTGATGTAACTAAACTATATTAAATTTAGAATATTTATTAGAATAATTTTTAAATTATGGGTAATTATTCAGTCGATACCAAATATTTCAATGTATATATACTTGGTTTTCTTTCTGGCTTTCAGCTTTTTAAACCGTGGAGCAATTTTACATATATTCATCATTGGAAACTTTTCTTTTGCACTGGGAGGACTTTTTTTTTTTTAGTTAAATTTTCTGTTTGTTCAAGTACATTTTCCTACAACCAAAGATGTAGTTATGATTACAAATATTATCAGTTACTTAATTGTAAACCTTAAATTTAAAGAATATAAGTTTAAAGAATATCAAGATGAAACAGATTGGAAAAGGAATTAAGTGCTATATTTTAAAAAATTGTACTGTAACAAGTG
This sequence comes from Carollia perspicillata, assembly GCA_004027735.1. Classification (NCBI taxonomy): domain Eukaryota; kingdom Metazoa; phylum Chordata; class Mammalia; order Chiroptera; family Phyllostomidae; genus Carollia; species Carollia perspicillata. Next base: position 23,460 of record PVKM010008311.1, read on the forward strand.
ATCGAAAATAGGATGTTTGAAAGGGTAAAACATCGACAGTTAACTTAAAATCCTAAGAAACCATTGGTCTGCTATTTCTATTTGTGTTCATAAACCATCAGTCAGGGCCCAGGCAGGAAACAGAAATATTCAGCCAAGATTTTGAATTGATTTTAATGAACGGACTATTCGAAGAAACACAGGAAATGTTATGGGAAGCCACTAAGGAAGTTGACTTACCCAGGGACCAGGGACTTCAAGGGTAATTTGTTTTGTTAAATATTTTTAAGTTTGAGGACATTCTTAACACATTTCTTAATTCAGTGAGTATATCTGTGCCCACGGTGCCAGGCATTGTACTAGTTCAGGAATACACAGCTGTGATTTTGAAACTGACCATTCTTGTGGAACTTACAGTCGTGTGGGAGATCCAAAAAATTCCAAAGACCAAGACAAACAGACAGTTACAGGCATACCTTGTTTTATTGCGACTCACTTTATTGCACTTTGCAGATACTGTGGGTTTTTACAAAATGAAGGTTTTTGGCAACCCTGGGTCAAGCCAAGTTCTCAGTGCCATTTTTCCAACAACATTTGCCCACTTTGTGTCTCTGTTTCAGATTTCAATAATTCTCAAACTACTTCAGACTTTTTCATTATTACTATATTTATTACGGTGATCTGTGATCAGTGATTTTTGATGTTGCTATTATCATTGTTTGGGGGCACCATGAGCCACGTTCTTATAAAATGATGAACTTAATCACTAACTTCCGGGTGTGTTCTGACTGCTCCAGCAATTGGCTCTTCCCCCATCTCTCCCAGACCTTGAAACACATGAATATGGAAGTTAGGTCATTTAATAACCCTGCAATGGCCTCTTAGTGTTCACGTGAAAGGAAGAGTTGCATGTCTCTCACTTCTAATCAAAAACTAGAAATGATCAAGCTCAGTGAAGAAGGCATGTCAAAAGCTGAGATGGGCCGAAAACTAGGCTTTTCGTGCCAATAGTTAATCAAGTTATGAATGCAAAGGAAAAGTTCTGGAAGGAAATTAAAAGCGCTACTCCAGTAAACACAAATGATAAGAAAGTAAAACAGTCTGTTGCTGATATGCAGAAAGTTACAGTGGTCTGTATATTAAAGGACAAACTAGCCACAACAAGAGAGTCAAGAGACTCTCAATGAAGTCAAGAGACTTTGGCTTAGTGTCGTAAGCCAAAGCCTAATCCAGGGGAAGTTTCTAACTCTTCAATTCTCTGAAGTCTGAGACAGGTGAGGAAGCTGCTTTAAAAGAAGTTTGAAGTCAGTAGATGTTGGTTTGTGATGTTTAAGAAAAGAAGCCATCTCCATAACATAAAAGTGCAAGGTGAAGCCACAAGTGCTGATGTAGAAGCTACAGCAAGTTATCCGGAAGGACTAGCTGGGATAAAGGAGGTGGCTACTCTAAACAACAGATTTGCAATGTAGCCTAAACAGCCCTTATATTGGAAGATGATGCCACCTAAGACCTTCGTAGCTTGCTTCAAAGCTTCAAAGGACAGGCTGACTCTCTTGTCAGGGGCTGATGCAGCTGGCGCCTAAGTTGAAGTCAGTGCTCGTTTACCATTCAGAAAATCCTAGGACCATTAGTAATTATGCTAACTCTACTCTTCCTGTGCTCTGTAAATGGAACAACAAAGCCTGGATGACAGCATGTCTGTTTACAACACGGTTTGTTGAATATTTTAAGCCTATTGTTGAGACCAACTGCTCAGAAAAAAAGGATTCCTATCAAAATATTACTGTTCACTGACAATGCCTCTGGTCACTCGAGCTCTGATGAGAATGTAACAGATTGATATTGTTTTTATGCCTGTTAGCGTAACATCCTTTCTGCAGCTTAAGGAGTAATTTCGACTTTCAAGTCTTATTATTTAAGAAATACATTTTGTGCCCTGGCTGGTGGCTCAGTTGGGGCATCATACCATAGACAAAAAGGTGGTGGGTTTGATTCTCAGTCAGGGCTCATGCCTATGTTGTGGGTTCGATTCCCAGTCAGACGCATACCAGAAGGCAACAAATGGATGTTTCACTCTCTCCCATTGAAGTTTCTTTCTCTCTCTCTCCCCTCCTTTCTCACTCGCTAAAAAACAATGTCCTTGTGTGAGGATTTTGAAAAAAAAAAAAGAAAGAAAGAATTGCATTTTGTGAGGCAATGGCTGCCATAGATAGTGATTCCTCCGCTGGGTCAGGGCAAAGTTCATTGCAAACCTGGAAAGGAGTCACCATTCGAGATGCTATTAAGAACAAGATTCATGGGAAGAGGTCAGAATGTCACATAACAGGAGTTTGGAAGAAGTTGATTCCAGCTCTTGTGAATGACTTTGAGGGGTTCGATTCTGCAGTGGAAGAAGTCACTGCAGCTGTGGAAATAGCAAGAGAACTAGAACTAATGGTGTAGCCTGAAGATGTGACTGAATTGCTGCCATCCCATGGCAAAACTTCAGGGGGTTAGAGTTGCTGTTTAGGGATGAGCAAAGACTGTAGTTTCCTACAGAGATGGAATCTACTGGTGAAGATGCTGTGAAGATCGTTGAAATGTCAACAAGGATCCGGAATATTACATGCACGTAGCTGATTGATAAAGTAGTGGCAGGGTCAAAGAGGATTGACTCCAATTTCCATAAGTCCTGCGGGTAAAATGCGATCAAACGGCATCACGTGCCACAGAAATTGTTCGTGAGACGAAGAGTCAGTCGATCTGGCAAACTTCCTTGTTCTTATTTTGAGAAGTTGCCACAGCCGCTTCAGCCTTGAAGACCCACCACCGGAACCAGGCAGCAGTCTCGGCATTGAGGCAAGACCCCCTACCAGCCAAAAGATTATGACTTGCTGAAGGCCCGGTGATAGTTAGCATGTGTTAGCAATAAGGTATTTTTAAATTAAAGCGTGTACATTATTTTTAGACATACTGCTACTAGTATGCACTCAACAGACTACAGTATAAACAGAACTGTTATATGCACTGGGAGAACAAGCTCGTGTGACTCACTTTATTGTGATACCTGCTTTGTTGTCGTTGTCTGGAGCTGAACCTGTAATATCTCCGAGGTATACCCATAGAGCAGCGATTTTCAACCTTCTTCATCTCATGGCACACACGAACTAATTACTAAAGTTCTGCGACACACCAAAGAATATATTTTCTGACAATCTGACAAGAAATTAGGTGTCGTTTTGTTTTATTCACAACGGATAGCTATTGTTGTGTTGGCTGTTGTCATTTTTTAATTTGACAATCTAAGGGAAAAGAGTTCAGTGCCCCTGACTAAACAGTCAGGCATTGCATGTTTTACCCTTGCTTGTGGTTTGCCAGCTGAAAATCGCTGCTGTTGAGTGTAGTATGTTTAGACTCCGCCTTCAAGGCGGTAGAGAGCAATCGAAGGGTTGAAGCCAGGCAGTGGTCAGAGTTCTGTTTCAGAAAGACTGGCTGTGGTGCAGACTAGGTTGGAAAGGGACACAATCAGAGTCGGTAACAGGAGGTGCTTGTAGCAAGTCAGGGGTGAAATGACGGGGGCCTGAATTAATACGCTGGTTACGATAAGGATAGGATGTGGTTAAAAAGCCTCCTAAGATTTTCTAAGTGCCCATCCACGTTTGGGGGTCATCATCTATGAAGCTCCTTAGTTTGCTGCCAGGCTAGATGATTTCTGCTCCTTCCGATTTTCTTTGGGATTAACTTTTAACAACTCATCCTGGTACTTTCTTAGAAGTGTTCTCTTGTTTCTCAGCAGCTTTCCCTCCTTCTCTCACGGAGGAATTCAGAGCTGGTTGCAGCGCTGTGAGAGTATGAGGTCTAGTATTTGCCCAGGAGATACGATAGAAACTATTTAGATAGAAAGAGAATTAAGTGGGCATGTCAAATTCTACAGCCAAATAAAGCCCGAAACCTGAATGTCAGTTTATGTGTCCTTATTATGCCTGGGAAAATGTCACTTGTGCTGTGGTGGATAATAGCAGAGGAGCGTATGCCAGCCGTATAGGCCATAGACCTAGACTCTGTTTTATTATGTTCATGATTAAGGGTGTGTAATGGTGTTTTAGTTGCTTCACAAACTCTCAATACTCTTAAAGTTTTATGTTATTTTACACGAGTATACTTTATATGTATAGGAACAATATTTTGTTAATCTTCTTGTAAGTTTTACTTTATTTTCATTTTTAATGGCCATGAGAGTCCATGGAATAAGTTAACCTCTGGTTTGCAAAACTGAGGAATGTGTCAGGGTTCTCATTCCACAAGCATTTTATCAGTCTTCTTAAAATGCCATGCACACACGAATAAGATGTCACGGATCGATTGGCCTTGTCTAAGATTGACGGTGTAGGTCCTAGGGTATCCAATTGAGTGAGTGTCCCATGTTGTTCTATATTGTCCCTTTTAAATTTCTTTACCTATAACATCGTGACTTTTGCATCCTTAAAGGCAGGCATATGTTCTGTTGCTTTGAAATTCTTTTAATGTCTCATGATGCTTTGTGCGAAGCTTTTATTACCTCAAAAAACCCATTAACTAGAAAACATTAATGGATTTTAGTTATTGTTTTGTGGTAGTACATGTGTTTATTTGTTTTTAACAAAGAATATATACTACTAAATGTTAGGATATGTAATACTAAATGTTAGAAGCTTAGGGTTATTAACCAAACAAATGATTATATTGTGTATGATTATATATTTTATAGCAAAGTAATAAATGTATATAGTTGTTAACCTAATGAAAATATTTAGCCCATATATGGCAATTTTAAAGAGATTTTCTAGAAATTTAGGACTCACTACTTGTTATTATAAATGATCTATATGTGTAAGTCAGAATTTTGAACACTGGGAAAAATTAATAATACAAAAATTATACAGATTTTGGAGTATTAGGATGTGACAGGGTTATACATGCACAGGCAGCAAATTTTTGGTTTCCTTGGTATCCAAATGTCAAAATACAGGTCTGTAAACTTGAATTTTTTTTCATTCTAGTGCTATACGTTTGCTTCTATTTTTTTAAAAGATTTTATTTACTTATCTTTAGAGGGGAAGGGAAGGAGAGAGGGAGAGAAAGATCAATGTATGGTTGCCTCTCGTGCATCCCCTGCTGGGAACTGGCCTGCAACCTGGGCATGTGCCCTGACTGGGCATCAAACCACAGTTATTTGGTTCGCCAGCCTGTGCTCAATCCACTGAGCTACACCAGTCAGGGCTCCTTCTATTTTTTTCAACAATACTGTTACTGACACCAATGTAATGCATATGCATTATCAAAATAGAAAAAAATTACAAAGAATCAAGAAAAATCACTCATAATCCCAGAACCCAGAGATAACCACCATTTAATATTTTGGTAATTTTTTTACTCTTATTTATAGGTATATGTCTTTTTTGTAATCCTTGGACTATACATTAGCATTATTCTGTAATCTTTTTTCATTTCATGAAATGTCATCAACATTGTTCACATCATTAAACTTTTTTTTTCTACAATATGACTTTTTTCCAGTTTTGAGATATAATTGAGTCTACAACACTGTATTGGTTTTAAGTGTATAAGGTAATACTTCAATATATGTTTATGTTGCAGAATGATTACCACAATACATTTAGTTTTATGGTTTCAGGTTCTATATTCAAGCCTTTTATTCATTTTGAGTTGAGTTTTTTGTGTGTATGGTGTAAGACAGGGGTCCAGTTTCATTTGTTTTCATGTGGCTATCCAGTTTTCCCAGCACCATTTACTGAAGATACTATTGTTTTTCCATTGTGTATTCTTGGCTTTTTAATTAATTGAACATATATGTATGGGTTTATTTCTGAGCTTTCTAGTCTGTTCCATTGATCTATGTGTTTTTATGCTAATACCATACTGTTGTGATAACTGTAGCTTTGTAATATAGTTTGAAATCAGGAAGTGTGATGTCTCCAGCATATTCTTCTAATATCATTGCTCTAGGGTTTTTTGTGTTTCTATACAAATTTTAGGACTGTTTGTTTTATTTTTGTGAAAATTGCTGTTGGAATTATGATGGGGTTTACATTGGATCAGTAGATTGCTTTGGGTAGCATGAATATTTTAACAATATTAATTCCTTCAATCCATGAGTATAGAATATCTTTCCATTTATTTTTGTTTTCTTCAATATCTTTTGTTAATATCTTATAGTTTTCAGTGTATAGATCTTTCGCCTCATTGGTTAAATTTATTCCTAAGTATTTTTATTCTTTTTGATGCAATTGTAAATGGGATTGTTTTCTTAATTTCTTTTTCTGATAGTTCATTATTAGTGTACAGAAACATAACTGGTTTTTGTATATTGATTTTGTATCCTGCAACTTTATTGAATTAGTTTATTCTAACATTTTTTTTTTGGTGGAGTCTTTAGGGTTTTCTGTATATAACATGTCATCTGCAAAAAGAGACAGTTTTATTTCTTCTTTTCCGATTTTGATGCCTTTTATTTCTTTTTCTTGCCTAATTGCTCTGGCTAGGATTTCCAGTACTATGTTGAATAAAAGTGGCAAGAGTGGGCATCCTTGTCTTGTTCCTGATCTTAGAGGAAAAGCTTTCAGCTTTTCACCGTTGAGTGTGATGTTAGCTGTGGGCTTGTCATATGTGGCCTTTATTATGTTGAGGTACGTTCCCTCTATACCCAGTTTGTTGAGAGCTTTTATCCTTTTTCTTTAAAATTTTTTTTTTCTAAATGGAAAGTCAATTTGGAAATGTTGTACTATGTTGTTGGGCAATAAGGGTACTTACTTACGATATCCTTAATGTCTTGCAATAGGTAAATAAAATGTGGTAAATTATTTTAAAAACAATAATAGTTTCTTCAATTCATATACAAAAAGCACAAGTGAATTTAATTGATGAATAGAGCACTTTGCAAGTGCTCAAAATATTTTAATGCATGATTTTAAGTAAAAGCTATTCTATGAAAAATACAGTACTTACACATTTAGAAGAATATGTTAAATATGAATAGATACTGTATGACGAGGGTAGCTTACAGAAGAAGTAATTTTAAAAAATATTTTCTTGGGCAATTTACAAAATTTAATTAAAAAAATATTGTTTGATAATCCCTTAATTCACCACTTACCTGGGATATTTTAGCTCTTTCTTTACCTTTCTTTCGAGTTTATTTTAACAACTTTAAAAAATCTTTTTATTACAGAACAATTGTAAGAATAGTACAAAGAACTGAATCTCTTCAGCTAAAGTTACCAATAATTAACATTCTTCCATTTTTGTTTCTCCTTCCCTCTCTATGTATTCATATATGTAATATTTTTTTCCTGAATCATTTGAAATTTGTTGCAAACATCAAACTTTTTTAACCCCTGAAGTACTTGAGTGTTTAACAATGTTTTTGTCACTCCGGTTACCCTCAGATGTGAAGCTCTTAGGCTTTTCAGCTTTATTTTTTCCCTTTTAACAGCTTTACTGAGGTATAATTTACCTACCATACCATTTATGTGAGATTGCATTTTTACTCCTCCTTCCTCTCACTGGCAGTTGCTGGTGCAGTGCTACACCTGGCTGAGGGCACGGTTTCTTTTGGAGCTAATAAAGCTGCCTTATGAGATCAGCTGATAGCTATATTATACCTACCAACAGTGCTTTTTCTCCCGAAGAGTTTGGGTTGAGATTGACCCACTCAACAATTGCTAACAGATACTCTAAGCAAAAGGCTGCATCTTTGTCCAGTTTTGTGACTGCAACTGTAAAAATTTATTTGAATTCTTAAATACTCAAATCATCATTTTACAATAAATAGTATTAGCAAGATTCTAGATCTAAAAGTAACTTCTCTGAATTTTTGGTCTTGAAGGAAGCACGTAATCTTTAGAATTTAAAAGAAAAGAATTCAGACCCTGTAGGTTTCATACTTCATTCTGGATTAGCATGAGAGATGTTTGAAATGGCTGGTTTCCATTTTTGCTTGGACTTGAGACCATTTGCTTTTTTTTTTTTTTAATAATCAATTGCTTGGGGATTAGTGGGGTTTGTTTTGTTGGTGTTTGTTTGGTTTTTAGGGATTTAACTGTCATATCTAAACTATTAGAAAGCCAAGTCTGGCAGTATGTGACTCGTATTTACATATTTCTCTTTTCTTCCCCCAGGGACGAACTGTAAAACGTCAGCTCGACCAGTGTATAATGTTACAGTGGATTGCTCATCTCAGTCCTCAGAGCTTTTGAAACCAACAGCATCACAGCTTGTTTTGGACTTTGTTACACTATTATTTTCAGCATGAAAATGTGTGGTTCTATAGGGTTTTTAATTCTTCAAAGAGGCAGAAAAGCCAAATTGGTAGAGAAAGGATACAAAATAACAGTTGTTCTTTAATGTGCCCACATTTTACTTTAAAATATTAAATGGAAGGCTTCTACAAAATGGAAAACTTAGTTCATGAATTGAGTTGGCGGAGAGGTTTTTCTTTTTCTAGACACTTAATTCTGTTCCAATGTTAATTTTTCAGGTTGCTTTTATGTATCAGATAACACCCCCATTCACCAGTTAAGATTCTTGATTTTTGGATGTCTGTTAGATGCTACTAAGAAAATAGAGATGAGCTTCCTTTTTAAAGCTTTTGATGTGGTGTCATAGAATAGCATGTTGTAGATACAATCAGCTGCTTCGTTACCTTACAACTAAGCAATTGTAAATATTAAACTTTAAGAAGATGGAAGGTGATGTCCCTTAACGTTCAGCAGTTCAGATTGGACATAACTGATGTAGTTCTTCTTTTTCTCTTTAAAAATTATAGGAGACTTGTAGCTCAGTATTATTTCTTCTGTTTCTAATTTGCTGCTGATGATGTATATGAATTTAACATGCTGTGTAAGCTGTGTCCTAGTTACTGAACAGTTTATGCAGTGCTGCTTTGCCAAATAAAGTTAAAAGTAAAAGAGGCGTTGGTGGTGTTTGAATGCGAAGAAAGAACAGCATGTCCACCGGCTACAGAATGCTGACCAAGATCACAGCAGAAAAAATTGTTTCTCTCATGCTCCATCTTGTGAAATACGAGGAGGTTAATGGCATTGACTCAGCTGTACATTTGTAGAATGAAAGCGACCGTGTTCCTTGAGGACAAGGACGACACTTCATTTGCCTAACACAGGGCTCGTCCTCGTGTAGATGTGTGATAAACGCAGAAGGAGTGAGCGAATGAACTGGCTGAATGTCAGGGAAGAGCTGGCTTGAGGACAAACTTACCAAAACCCATCTCTCACCTGTAAAGGATTTGTTCATATAATGACTGTAAGTGTGTTTCTAAGAAGTCAGGAGCACTTTGGAATCTTCCTTAAACATTGTGGTTATCTTCCTTTTATAGCGGGATCTTTGTGTTTCTCAGGGTTCTGGAACTCGAAGCAATATGAGCTCCGGAGCTAGCAGAACTAGCACTCCCAGCAAAGCCCCTTTGTCCGCTGACAGCAAGTGCGCATGGTTCCGGCAAGTGGATGCTTAGGGTGCGAGGCCTTTCCCCCACCTCTTCACGTCTTAAGCTTTGCTTCTTTCAAAATGGCTTTAAAAATTATGCATAGATCTTTTCACTGATGTCTCTTCTGGGGCCAGGTTTTAGACACAGGAAACCAGCCAGAGTTGGTGGCCAAACCATGTGAGTTTCAGTCCATCACTGGCTTCAGTTGGGTGCTGTTGGTATTGCTTCTGAACCTTGGCCATGGACCCTTGTGTCCAGGACTTGGTGTCATTTGAGTTCGTTTCAAAGGTTGAATATTCTTTATGGTTTAAGATTAAATTAAATTGATCCTTAAACCTATCCACTAATCTGTACCCATTATAACAGCCATTATCAGCATTGCATTATATTGTGAATCTCTGTTAGGTGTTGGGACAGAAAAAGGGTTTTACTCTCAATGAATTTACAGTTTTGTTGAGAGAACAGCGTATAAATCTGACAGGACAAAGTACCTCCTGATTGGTATGGACAAATGCTATGCCAAGCTTTGCTCTTGAACTTTACACTTTTGGGAATTAAAATGTTAAAATATTGAATAGACAGGAGTGATTATTAAGGGAGCATATATAAATGGGTAGAGATAGAATAATTTTAACTAGGTTCAACAGCTTTTCTCTTCATGACATTTGAGTTTATATATGTGTGTTGGTCAAAGATAACAATTTTTTTTAATCTTTGCTATTCATACTTTCTAAAATATCTTAGAATTTAATTTTTCCTTAATAATATGAAGGGCAAGAATTAAAATATTTTTAAAAGTTCCAGTCTAGTGAGATCCTACTGAAACAAGGCCCTTTTTATAGATCTGATTTTATTCAAGGCCTAATCTAGCTCTCTAGCTCTAAAGAACTAAAAATAAGAATTTGAGTTTCTAATGAGGGTTTCAACTCTTTCCCAACTAGTAACATTAGGGGGAAAAAGTGACATTTGAAGGGGGAAAAAAAAAAACCCACTGACGTTGTCCATGCAAATATTTAAATTCCTATTGCCTTAATTTAAAAAATTCATTGTCCGAAAAAAGTTAATTACACTTTTTAAATTGACTATCATGCGCCTCTACTACAGCATCTTAAAAATTCAATATATTTGCCCTGGCTGGTGTGGCTCGGTGGATTGAGTGCCAGCCTGCAAACCTAAGGGTTCCTGGTTCAATTCCCAGTCAGGGCACATAGCTGGGTTGCGGGCCAGGTCCCCAGGTGGGGGTGCATGAGGCAACCACACTTTGATGTTTCTCTTCCTCTCTTTCTCCTTCCCTTCCTCTCTAAAAATAAAGTCTTCAAAAAAATTCAATACATTTTGAAATGGAATAACATTTTTGAATAGTAGCTTAAAATTTATGAACTCATTGCAAACATCCTTGGCATGTGGTTGTTGGCCAAGAAATAAGGCTCCTTAATATTTTTTCTTTAGAGAGATGGGTGCTCTCTCTATTTCTGGTTTTCAGCTAAATGTTAACAAATTTCTAGTAGCTTGGTATAGCATTAACAGAACTCCTGTCTTTTGAAAAAACATGTTTTCATTACCATGGCCTTGTAATACAGTTTCATATTAGGTGGTATGATTCCTTGCACTTTGTTCTTCTTTTTCAAGATTGCTGTTGCTATGCAGGGTCTTTTGTGTTCCCATACAAATTTTTGGATTTGTTCTAGTTCTGTGAAAAGTACCATTGGTATCTTGATAGGAATTGTGTTGAATCTATAAATTGCTTTGGACAGTTTAATGATATTAATCCTCTTTATCCATGAGCATGGTATATGCTTCCATTTATTAGTATCTTCTTTGATTCCTTTCTTCAAGGTCTTATAATTTTTCAAGTACAGGTCTTTTATCTCATTGCTTAAATTTATTCCTAGATATTTGTTTTGTTTTCTTGGTGCAGTTGTAAGTGGGACTGTTTTCTTAGTTTCCCTTTCTGATAGTTAATTTTAGGTATATAATAATGCAACTGGTTTCTGGATGTTTATTTTGTATCCTGCTACTTTACTGAATTCATTTATCAGTTCTAGTAGCTTTTTGGAAATTAGGATTCTCTGTGTACAGTATCATGTCTTCAAATAATGAGTTTCACTTCTTTCTTTCCAATTTAGATACCTTTTATTTTTTTCTTCTCTGATTGCTGAGGCTTAGACTTCCAGTACTATGTTGAGTGAGTGTGGTGAAAGCAGACATCCCATCTTGTTCCTGATCTAAAGGAAAACACTTTTTTCCCTGTTGAGTATGATGTTATCTGTGGATTTGTTATATGTAGCTTTTATTATGTTGAGATATGTTCACCCTGTTCCCACTTTGCTAACAACTTTTATCATAAATGTGTACTGGATTTTGTCAAATGCTTTTCTGCATCTATTGATATGGTCATGTGATTTTTATCCTTCCTTTTGTTTATGCAGTGTGCCACATTAATTGATTTGCAGATGTTCAACCATCCTTGCATCCTAGAAATAAATCCCACTTGATCATGGTGTATGATCTTTTTAATGTATTGCTGAATTTGGTTTGCTAGTATTTTGTTGAGGATTTTTGCATATATGTACAGTAGGGATATTGGCCTATAATTTTCTTTCTTTGTAATGTCTTTACCTGGTTTTGCAATCAGGATACTATCCTCATAAAATGAGCTTGAGTCTTCCCTCCTCTTGAATTTTTTGGAATGGTTTGAGAAGGATACGTATTAGTTCTTTTAACATTTGGTAAAATTCACCTGGGAAGCCATTCAGTCATGGACTTTTGTTTATTAGGAGTGTTTTGGTTATTGCTTCAATTTCATTGTTTGTAATTGGTCTGTTCAGATTTTCTGTTTCCTCTTGATTCGGTCTTGGGAGCTTATATTTTCTAGGATTTTATTTATTTATACTTTTTTTTCTTGATGAGTTTGATTAAAGGTTTATTGCTCTTAAGTTTAACTTCTCAAAGAAGTAGATCTTGGTTTCATTAGTCTTTTTTGTTGTTTTTTAGACTCTTATTTTATTTATTCCTGCTGTGATCTTTAGTATTTTCTTCCTTCTACTCACTTTGGACTTTGTTTATTGTTCTTTTTCTAGTTCCTTTAGGTGTAGACTGTTAATTTGAGATTTTCCTTGTTTCTTGAGGCAGGCCAGTATTGCTGTGGATTTCTCTCTTAGGACTACTTTCGAGATTTGTGGTTGTTGTGTTCTTTTCATTTGTTTCAAGTTATCTTTGCATTACTTCCTTGGTCTTATTGTCAAGCCACTCACTGTTTAGGAGCATATTATTGAGACTCCTTATGTTTGTGTTCTCATTTTTTCTTGTTCTTGATTTCTAGTTTCATATTAATGTAGTCAGAGAAGATGCTCGAAATTATTTCAGTCTTAAATTTATGGAGGCTTGTTTTAGGGCCTAACATATGGTCTGTCCTAGAAAGTGTTCCATGTGGACTTGAAAAAAAAAAGTATATCCTGTGGTTTGGGGGTATAATCCTCTGAAAATATCAAATGCACCTGATGTAATGTGTCATTTAAAGATGGTGTTTTGATGATTATTTTTGGAGAGAGGACTTTTTTTTTTAAAGTCCATATACTCAACACCATTTTCTTTTAAGCTTTTTGGTGAAAGTTAAAATACTTTTTGTATTCATATTTGTTTTGAGAAGTTTCCTAAGTTTTGAAATGACTATAAAACTATATTTAAGCTGAGTGATATTTTAAGTTGATACATCTCCATTTTATAGTGTGGTGGCATACAAGATTAAAAACTGATGTGACTGGAGAATTAAAATAAGTAGGAAGGAAGACACAGTTAGATCTAAACAAAGCAAATGTAGGAGAAGATTCCATTCTGGTCATTTAATCCATTCTTGAACACATTTAAGCTTTAGGGTGTCTAACCTTATTTTTTCCTTGATGGTTTCATATTTAGCCAAAGAATCTGTAAGTGTTCACTATTAAAGTAGCTATACCAGGAAAATGCATTCATCTTTAGAATACCAGAATCAAGTAGGGCAAAAGAGCTGGGGAATGGGGCCAGTACGAAGAATCAGTCAGCAACACAGTTCTGGAAAAGCCAGAGGGATGAGAACATGTGTGAACAGCAAACTGGAAACTGAGCTTTTCCCTTTTTAATTTGGCTTGGGCAGCTTTTTGTTAGAAATTCTCCTTTAATTTTAGTGCCAACAATGGTAGAAAACCTAGAGTCCAGAAAACAATTGGAGTAACTCTGATGGTGAAATAGCATAATCCCGAAAGAAGCAAAAACAACTTGCTCAGGGACAGTGTAGTTTAATAGTGATCCCAAGTTACAGAGTCTCGGGCTCAGATGCTCATGTGGGAGGCACATCATCAGTATGTGAAGAGGATGGGACATGTGAGGAAGAGGATGGGGCCTGTGTTCTGGGGCACGCTGCACTGCAGTACGTGTTTACTGTACAGGTGAGACCCAGGTAATTCACCAACAAGCCCTGCCTTGAACAGCGAGACCGGGGCACAAGTCGAAACAGGTACTTCTCCGTTCATGTCACGGGAACACAGGGTGAAGTGCACGTGAGCGGCCACCAGTGGCTGAGAGCAGGCGTGCGCTGGTGTGAAAGGGAATGGTGGAGTGTGTCACATATTTTGAAAGTCAGTGGGAGAAAGGTGACAGAATTATGTTCTTTCCTATGGAAGAGAACATACTGGAAACTGGGGTGACTCGAAACATTACGATGCTTGTGGAAGGACAGCTGGTAGCTGTCGTCTGTACTGAGGATCGAAGGGAAAAAGTTTTACGTTTTCAGAAAGACGGTCTGGGCGAGCCTTTTCTCAGGAAAAGAGATGTGAAACACGAGGGCATGGTGGAGAGACAGACGGTGGACACTTGTCCTTGAAAACTGGTTTTAATTGTCTTAGTTGCAGAGCTCCTTCGATCACATGGTCAACAGGTAAGTTGACTTGGAAAAGTCCCGTTCGGTCCATCTGACAGTGTGAGTATTTTGAAGATCTTAATTCTGCTTTTCTAATTCTTCATTTCCCTCTTTGTAAAGTACAGTTGGTGCGACTAAATCCAGGCAGATAGTACAGCTCAGTAAATATTGGCAACTTAGACTAAAGAGTTGTAAAGGCTTAGGAATCAAATACGGTTTATTTGGACCACTGTACATGGGACAGCTTAAGTGTTTCAACACGATAGCCACGCTAAATTGTGTTTAACTTCTTCATTATGAAAGATGTGCTGAAAGACACGCCTCACCAGGTTTTACTTTATTGGGCACGGCTGGCGGACACAAAGGGCACGGCTGGCAGGGGAGGACGAACATCTGGAGTTCGGTGGCACTGCCGCTTCCCTTAACTGCCCTCGAGGAGGACTTGGAACCTTTGCTCAATTCTAGACTTTCAACGAAATGCTTGGATTTTTAGGAAATAAAAATAATTTCTGTTTTTCTAGAACTGACTTTCTATTTGTTAATATATTTGGCTATATCTCCAACCCAAATTAATCTTTCTGCTCAACGAACAACCGATCTGAGGTTCAGTCTGAAAATAATGTCTTCTGGAGTATTTTCAAGAATTTTAAAAGATTTGCCACTTAAGGTACAGACGAACCAACCCCCTATGATGCGACTGGGAACAGCGTGTGGCCGCAGACAGGCATCGCTTTATATCGTCCTCTCAGAAGAAGAATTTCTAGAAAATGTATCATTCTGGTATTAGGTGATTATGGAAGTAATTTGCCTTTAAAGTCCTACAAATTAAAAGAAACAGACGCTAAGCTAGATGCCAGTTTTCTGTAAAGATGAATTTGTGCAAAACTGCTTTATAATCTGAGAATATATAAGCCTGGCATTAGCCAAGTGCACTTTATATTATTTTATAGCATTACGGAAATAATAGGAAAAACAGCCGATTCCGCTGGATGAAAGAGCCGGCTGATGTGTGCTGTACACGTGCAGCGTTTTCACAAAAGCGGCACCCAGAAATCCACTCCGTGTCCTGCTCTTCAACTGAAACGCATGTTCCCCTCCCAGCGACACAGACCGCTGTGGAAAACTGGTGCCTGCGAAAAAGCTGCTGCGTTCTGGACCATCGAGCAGTGGGGAGTAGGTTCCAGAAAGTACTAACAGTCTTTGCTCACTCTGCCCTCGGCTAAGTTTCTGTTAAAATTATTGGCCTGCCAGCTCCTCTGCTTCCACCTTGATTTCCCACATCGCTTCACGACCAAGTTAGAGCTATTTATAATTCAGTCTGAGCCTTTTCTCCCGAAGGTCAGCCGAATGAGGCAGCCACCCACACGCGTGTCGGAGGTGTTGGGAAGCACGCACGATCGTTCACCTTCCACGAGTCATCACTGACCT
>PVKM010008312.1:0-39264 GCA_004027735.1 Carollia perspicillata
AGACGGCTCTTGTGTAGAGAAAGGTTGGTTCCGGCCACAGCAATGAAGATCTACAAAGACATTCCAGGATAATATGCCTCCAGCCTTAAGAACACTGACCAGGAAAAGTGGTGAAGGAGTGACTACAGTTACACTTCTGCTGGCAAACCGTGGGAGGAAGCAGCTTTGTTCCCCTACAGAAAGCTCTCTCTCCCTGAGAATGTGGGTGCCTGTGTTACCTTGGTGCGTGAAAGAACTGGTCCCATTGTGCCAAAGGCATGAATAGATCCCACAACAGAAGGTTTCTAAAGTTGCTACACTTTTTGAAGAATATCTCATAGGAAAAAGTTTATTTAGGAAAAAATATAGTGTTCCTGAGTCATAAAAGATTTATTGTGTGAGGGACTTGTTATACCAGAGACCGAAGGGACCATAACAGAATTCATCTGCCATAAAATTGTACAACCACTTTCAAATACAATGAAAAATTCATCGCTCAATTTTTTTCTTCAACAGAGTGGGTATTATTTTCAAGTAGAGCGAAAACTCGTATGTTCTACATTACCTTCAGTTTTAAGGTACACTAAGAAAAGGTTTTTATTTTTTCTTTAAAATCAGATGATGGTTTCATTTTTACATAACTGTCTCCTCACAACTCCGTCCTGATCAGCTGTCCCCTCCTGTTTTACTTACGCCCTGAAGGACTTCTAAGTATTTTCTGTTGTGACCTTCAGGCAGTGGGTCTTCATCATAAGTGTGTGTGTGTGTGTGTGTGTGTGTATTGGGAAGGAGGTATGTATTATTTCCAGGATTCTGAAAAAACAAACTCAGTGTTGAAAATTCACAGCTTTGGCCGTGTTGCCTTATTTTTCTTGGATTTTAAAATACAGCCTTGTTAGACTGACCAATTTGCAAAATCCTACCAGCAATTTTGAAAATAGCATGGTCACTTTTTATTTGATGAGACCTCAATTAAGGTAAATACATCTATAATTATGTTGTTAATATTTTGGTCCATATTCTAGCATTACTATTAAAAATGAATATGCAATTACCTTTTACTATTTTATCTAAATCTTTATCTTCTTATCCTGAATTCATTACTAATATTGTAGATGTTTTTATCATTAGAATATGATAAGAAGTAGTCAGTTTTCTCCCCACAGAATAGATATTTAAAATAACTCAATGGATACTTAGGGAAAACCTATTATTTCTCCTCATTGAACTAGAGAATTGCCAGACCCAGCAGAAAACAAAAAAGCAAATTGGTGAGCATTTGTGTTTTAGTTCAAAAATACTTACATACTTAGTCACTTTAGAATTTTGGCTAATTCTTTTAAAAGAAAATGAATTTCCTGGGACCTTTTGTAACTCAAGTAATAAATAGCCTTTGTTAAGACCTTTAGCTACTTAAATGAATGTGAACATTTTCCTCAAGCATTTTATATATTTCAGTAAGGTTCAATTAAAATTTTCATAAAATTAATGAAGATATATTTGCACTATTTCCTTTTATATAACTAGAATGGTATGCGGTCCTCTTGAGTGGAAAGATATCTTGTTATGCTATTTTTGTTTTACAAAACCTTGAGAAGCTTCTTTATTATTTCCCATTGCCACTGAGGTGACCAGCATATCAATCACCTTAAAACCTGTGGGGCTTGCAAGTTTGATGATAGAACCAATGACCTCGAATTTCGCTTGGTGAGTTCTGTACAGTTCAAGCCTATTTCTTCTCTCAGGTTTGCAATGCTAAGCTTGGCCTCTGTGACTGCTTCATTTAGGAGGGATTCTTGAATAACTTCTTTGTAAACTCTAAGACAAACAATCAACAAACTGAGTAAACATTCTGAATGAGGTACTTAAGATCTTGAGCTGGATTTCATCTTTCTCAGGGAAAAGTCTTCATTAGCATATAACAAAAAAAAGTTCATGGGGAGTTAGGAGGTAAGCTGGAGCAAAGCTCTGAGATCCTGCCTAGAGTTTGACCAGAAAGAACAAGGAGAAACACTGAAGGTGCTTCTTTGAGAGCAATACTGCAATGGGAGGAGTGCAGGCTGCGAACCAGGCTGCCCAGGTTAATTTTCATCCTAACTGTGCCACCTCAGGGGAGTTACTTAACCTGTCTTAGCCCAGTTTCCTTGACTGAAACATGAGAATAATAATAGTACCTCCTTTGGAAGCTTTTGTGAGGATTAAATGAAGAAATATATATAAAGAGCATAGAATCATGCCTGGAACACAGCATAAGGCCTGTTGAGTGTTGTTGTTGTTGTTGTCGTTGTTGTTATTATTATTATATCAGCTTGGGGGATTTCAGGGTGAGGGTAAAACATAAAATGACCAAGGATCTGGCTGATGCAGTGCACTCGAGACTGAGCTAGACATGTGAACTCCCTGAGGGTTTTCTAATGATGGGTGGGAGTGAACAAATGAAACAACAGACCAACACCAGGGACGGGGAATGGATCTGAATCCCCTTGCTGAATCCCAACACTAGGCTGCTTGCCTCAGAGATGGGTGAGTACATTCAATGAGCCTACACTTCACCTCCCTCTACCTCAAAGTTACATAAATGCAAAATGTCTCACCAACTTTCTTTTTTTTTACTGATGTGTATTTTTTTAAATTTTATTTTATCTTAATTGTTGTTCAAGTACAGTTTTCTGTCTTTTACTCCCTTCCCAGCCCACCCACCCAGCCCTCCTCCCTCCCTCCCATTTCCAACCCCCCTAGTATTTGTCCATGTATCTTTCATATTTGTTCCTGAAAACCCTTCCCCTTTTCCCCTGAAATTCCCTTTCCTCTGCCAGGAAGACACAAACAAATGGAAAAATATACCGTGTTCATGGATTGGAAGAATTAACATCATCAACTTTCTTTAAACACAAATATCCCCAAGGGCAGGAAGCAGAAGCTGCCTGGCCAATTAAGGGTTAGCATTGTATTAGAAGTTTTAGCACTTCCTCCAGGACAGAATTACAACATTCATGAGTCCTAGGCACTTTTGCTTTCATGGCCTCCTTTTTGCATAAAAAATACATTTAAATATATATTAATGATATTTTATGACAGTGTTGATAGGTAAATAAAAGACATACATTCAAACATTTTCTTGAACATAAATGTGCACTTTTTAATTCTGGTTGTAAGAGGAATAAAATATTTTAATGGCCCCCAAGAGTATTGTGGGCCCTAGATGTTGTCTGAGCCATATCTGAGAAGTCAGCCCCGACTCTACCACGGTCTGGTAGTCAAAGCACTGACAGGTCTCACCGACTTCAATGGGACAGAGCAATAAACACGAGTGTTTGATGAGGAGGGACAAGGCAATGTTGTAGAAGAGCATGTGGACGGGAGACATTATTACAACCATCTTTAGAAAATGAAATCTGTCAAAATGAAGACACTTGAGAGAAATAGGAGCCCTTCTACATTCTTTATTGGAATGCATGCATACAATAACATTAAGATCTACTATTCCAATAGTCATTGAAAAGGCTTAAAGTAATAATATCTCCTAGTATTCAGGGTTTTCAGGAAAATGTAAAGCAACCACACTGTTTTTAATATTCTGGCATACAAATATAAAGATATATAGCAGGCTCAGGAAATTGTTATTGAAGCAATCACAACTTTACAGAAGTTTTCAAGTTTTAAATGAGTTCCTAAAGAAATATTTACCTCTATGGGCAAGTCAAAAACACAATACAAAAAATTGATGTTTCAGTGCTATATTGTTTCAATTTCCATGCAAGGTAGAACCTAATGGAGTAAACATGTATCCATACCATAACATCAAACAAATAAAATAGTTGTGAGTGACTATCCATGTTGATTTAATGGACCTAGTTATTTTCTACATCTAAGATTGATATAGCTTGGCATAGAGGACAATTTTCACCATGTTCTGAGAAATTTAAGTCACACATACACACATAGTCTATCATGGCACTTTGACCTTCAGAAGCATTTTCTAAACAATAGAACTACCAGATGTAGGTGACACAGTAGCAATTTATATATTAAAGATTAGCCAGGATATTTTTTCTTCCATAAAAACACAAGGTCATTTTTTTATTCCTGGTTAATATACTAGACTGGGGTTTTATAAGTCCACTTACTCAGGGCTCTTTCAGCATACCAGTGATAGCTGCACAGGACTAATACAAAAGGCTAGAATAAACAAATTGTTTGCTCTAAGATTGATTTTACTTGTATAAAGCAAAAATGGAGTCAAAAGAAAGAGCAAAACAATATTATACAGAATAGCCATTTCAAAAACAGAACAAGTAATAAGAATGGACTAGACTACCATACAATTTAAACCATAAGAAAACATAAGTTAATGGCTAAAATAGCAGCAATAAGTTAGACATCAATTTTGACATTCCAAATGTAGAAGAAGTCATTCTTTTACCTACCTAGCATCCATTCTTTTGGGAATTTAGTTCCTACTCTTCTTCAGGGAAATGTACCTCTCCACCCACCCCCTCTGGGCCCCAGGATATGGTTCAAATCTCATCTTATCACCCTGTCTCTACTGTTTGAAGCATTTTACATGTGGTAAATCATTTAACTTTTCCAATAACTCTAAAAGGAAATAACATTATTTGACACATTTTTAAAATATGGAAGCTGAGGCACATAGAACACATATAACTTGCTTAGGGTTGCATAGCTAGTAAGTTTGGTATTCAAACCAGGATTAAAGGCCGGGTAGTCTAGTACTAGAGCCTATAACCTGTATTATCTTATCTTACCTTTTGGGGCATCAAAATTGGTAAGAAAACACAGGATTGCAGAAAAATCCCAGGGAGAATGTTAGCAATGGTTACCTTTAATTTGTCTAGGGAGGTTTCTTTAATAACCAAAGATACAAAAATAATGGTTACTATGATTTAGTCCTTATAATTACATAGATACTTACAATTTTGAATTTTAAATTTTCAAATATTTAAAAGATACAAATGACACCCTTTTTGTGATGTCATTACTATCTACCCTATCAGTCAATCTCATAGGAACTTTTAAAATTAGGAACTTATCCATAAAAAAGCATCATATCATTTTATAGGAATTATGGTAAAAATTAGCTTCTCTCCGCTGATTGGAAAAATTGTATCTTACTATTTTCAATGTTACGAAAATAGCATAGAAATCTTCACTGTTCACAGGAATCTTCAGTCTTCACAATGGCAGATCTATGCCAAAATCCAGCTCTACTGGACCCTCAGATTTGGGGAATGTGCACCCTCACTTTCTTCAAGGTTTTCCAGAATAGGAGCAACTCTTAATTTCTAAAGTGCTCCTTTGAGGATGGCCAGAGGCCTGCATTTGTTCTGTCAATAAACCAAAAGAAAGCCGCAGTCTCCTTGGCTGTCAGTCCTGCCTCTTCCCCAGCCAATATGCTCACCCTAAACGATACATCAATAGGCCATTCTACCATGTTTCAGCAGCTACAAAGAGCAGTGTAGCATTTGTGGATACCAGACTTTGTGCTCCTTGCATGCTCTCTGGACACACATAATAGAGCTCTTATTTTGTTGTGTGGGGTTAAGAGAGAATACCCTGTAAGTATATATGACACATCTGAGTCTATAAAAATAAAGTTGCTTGTTTCCTCGAAATCGGTCCTAACATTCAAGTTGTGTAGTCATAGTGCAAAATAGCCTGTGGGTCCTGACTAGCCCAGTCTCGTGCCTCCTCTTATTCCGTAAGGCTTCTTATACTGTGTGGCTCACCCACCCCTTCCACTGAGGCCAGCTGTTTTGGACCTTGGGTGAGCTCCAAAAGTGAAGACTAAGTCAAGCAATGATAGGATTGATTTCCACCACCCACCACCCCCGTGATTCCCCCGTGCTATCCATTGTTATACTAGAAAGGAATTAAAAACAGAATATTCTAAGAGACTTTTCTCAGTTTTGCTTCCCATCCAAGTGTTCAATTTTGTTGTGACTGTAATATGCAGAGTTATTTACTCAAACCACCCCTACAAGGTACCACTATGATTCTAGAGATGTAGTTTCAAAGCATCAGCATCTTTTACCAGCATCTGATTTATTAACATAAGTAAAGTTTTATGCTAATATTTATTTTTTTACATCTCTCTCTACACATTATTATAAAACTCCTACCTTATGTTGACCCTCCTTTATTTTCAATTTCATTTTTTCTCATTATTTGCCTAAAGTGATTAATTTCTGTATTGTTTATACTTTTAATTTTCTAGACATTTTGACTCTTCTGGCTAGGGAGAGACTCCCCTTCTGGGACTGACCAATTTTTAGCAAAGGGCTCAGCTTAGAGCATTCTATTGATAAGTAAACTATTTACAGAGCTCTGTCTCTTTTATCCGGCTGCTATACCCAGGAAACAATATTCCCCTCTCTGCCTTAATCATCTTAGGGCCAGGTACCAGGCAACCAGTGACTGCCCCTCCAGCTTAGAGCCTGCTGAATGTATTCGTACTTGTCCATCCCAAACTGTTTATTCTGCCCCGCCTCACCTTTCCTGCAGAAACTCCAATGAAGGCTGTAGCTTAGGTTCTCCCCTCCATTCTGCCCCTCCTGCCTCTCAGCCACCCTGATGTCTTTCTTATGGCACACTGTACTTCCTGTCTCTAGGACCTGTGAGAATAACAAACTGTTTTTTCCCCTTATCCTGTCCTGTATCTTCTCTTGTGGCTATGACTTACCAATACTAAAAGAACACAGGACAATTTCTATTGAAACCAGGGATCTTAATTGACAAAAAATAAATATAAACATAAAAATAAGTATAGACTTCCCCTTAAATGAACCTGACACTGGGGAAAGGTTGTTGTAGTTACAAATTACAATGATACGTACCATCATAGAAGTATATTCAAATGAGGGAGACCCCTGACTGTCTGGGGAGTATCTAAGTAAGGATTCCTGGATCAGATGAAATACTGAGTTCACAGCTTGGGAAAAGGACACTTCAGATAGAAAGAACATGGTGACCCAGTGATGGGAATATGAAAGAATGCTTGTGTTGATGGGCAGACAAGTAGTTCCAGACATCAAGACTGAAGGAAGGGCATGTAGAATGATGGAATAGAAGGATGTAAGTATATACAGAAGAAAAGGGTCACTCAAAGCTTTCTTTCTTTTTGTCACATCAGTTTTCTTTTCCTGTCCTGACACACTGGATAGATGATGTTTACCTGAAATAAAGCAATCCCAGGGGAATCTCTAAAACAATTCCCACCATGCAAGCTAAATTTAAACCTTTTTCCTAGCTCTCAAAATATTAGACTGAATATTGTTTATGCAAAGCAATATTAAAGAAGTATTTTAGTATCTTCTTTTTACATAAAGCATGTAAATCACTTTTAAAATGTGCAGCATTGTTAGGAACAAAAAATACGAGGCACATTTCTCAACTGATCATGATGCGGTCGTGTCTTGACCTGAGGTTTGAGAAGCACCGGAAAGAACAGGGCTTGAGTACGTGTGTAACACTGAAGGGAGAATGCAAGCTAGAAAATACTAAAATTGCCCAATTGAGATTTTACAAGTGACAGTGGGTATGGGGCAGAGAAAGACGAAATATATCTGGGGACAAAACTGTTTAGATTGATGGAGAAGAATGAAATTATGGTCATCAAAAAGCTTAGAGTCCTGTTTAGATGATGAAGTCACTGTAATCAAAGAAATAAATATGAGGAACCTATTTAGAAGTACAAGGAGATATGGAGAAAGGAAGATAAATTTGTCACATAGGAATGCATTTGATGGAGAGTCACACACTTCACACTAATAGCAACTTAAATAGGATTTTTGTTTGTTTTCCTAAATGAAGCCCACGTGTTGGTAAGTGTTGGAGTTAGCTCTACCACTCAGGGACACCTTTAGAAGGCAGGCTTTTTCATCTTTTCAATCCACCATCCTTCCTGTAGTTGTTTTTGGCCTCAAGATCATAACACAGCAACTACAGCTCTGGGTGATACATCTCTTTTCAAAGCAGGAAGGTGGCAAAAGGGGTTAGGAATGGACATTGGGAAAGGCAGCTTAAGATAATATGTCTAAAGAAATTATATATTGGGACATAGTGCATATGAATCATTCATTAAACATCTACATGAATAATAAGTTTCTCAGAATAGAGTTCTGGGATAGAGAATGATATTGGTGATTAGAGCTGTGAAAGTAGAAGACAGCAATTGGGGAAGGATTCTGGAGACAGGAGAAATGAGAGAACAATGAGGTATACCAGTGTACAGGATGCTTACTTAGGAAGGGATCCCAGGTTTGGAGATTAAGAACTAACAGTGGAAGTTTTAGAAGGAGAATTAGAGGACAGTGATATCAAAGAAATAAAGGGAAAATTCCTTAGTATGAAATTCTCTAGAGCATCATAGGTCATAAAATGAGAATACAGGACAGTGAACGAGAGCTGTGTGGCACATGGACTTTGGTAGTTATTGTAAGAAGAGTTTTTATGAAGTTTGAAAATAATTGATGATCTACTATGTACACTGAGACATTAATCAGGAGTGTTAACTGTAAGTGTACACAACAATCTCCAAAACTTTGGTAGTAAAGGGAAATGGAGAGAAATTCAGAAATAACACAAGGAAGATGAAAATTTGGGGACAGTGCTGGTATTGGGGAGACTGGAGAACAACTGTAGACTGAAAGGAAAGAAGAGTGAAACATGTAATGGACACTAGAAAAGAGAATAATTTATCACATCCCAGAAGAATTGCGAGCATTTGGGTCAAGAGTAAAGGTGGGTTCTGGGTTTCAAAGAAAACTCTTTTCTTTTTTGGTAATATCTGTATTCTTTAAGCATTCTTCAAAGATCACATATCACAATTAAATTAGAAAGAAAAAAAGTAGTGTTTGGTTCAGTTCATGCTATGCTCAGCTGGTGTGGAACTTGAAATCAAGTAGCGATATTAGATGTCTGGAGCCCAGTGCACTGCTTGGCATGTGTTCACATAGGTCCCCTTCCTTCCTTCCTTCGCTGAGATGAAAGGGAGCACTGCAGGGATGGACACTGATTTAGATAGTTCTAGAAATGCACACAGAGAAACTTAAAGGGACTCACTAGCTAAGGTATTTTTATCCCTCAAAGCTGCTAAGCTTAAATTAATAACAAATTAATACACTGATCTGTTATGGAACAGAATCGTAGCTATTAAAGTGATGCTCATGATTTAGGTCTTGTGAACGTACAATTCAGTTCATAAACCAAAGGGTTGGAAGGCCTGGACACATGGATGAAACCCTGAGTTTTTCACAAGAATTTTCCAGCCTCCAGGTTTAGAAGCCCAGGTCTTAGCCCTTGAGAAAAACACCAAAAGCAGAGACTGTGCTATTCATTGTTTTTTACTCAGTAACTAAATATCAAACTAATACTAAAGTGGTTCTTATTGATATCCGTGGGGGTCAGAGAGATACTGTATTTGGATGTTTGAGAGGGTACAAATAATTTCTGAATTGTCTAACTCTAGGTTTATTAAATTCTAAAAACAAACTTACACCGAATATTACAGTCTATAAAGAATGTTATCACACATGAAGTGCAAAATCCAGTCCAATCACTTCAATATGCCTCAATAGCCTTCCATTATACTTCACACTTTGGACTCCAATTCCCTTTTCATGGCTGCATGGGATAAGATAAGTGTCCATTTACTTGAAAAGTATGGTCCTTTTACATTACCCACATAATGCTATCCTTTCAGTGTTGTGTGGGATTGCTAGCTGAAAATAGCTTTCTTTTTAGAAAAAGAAGAGATAGATTTTCTTTCATTTTTCTACCTTGCAGGTATCTATTAAATAGACAAGGGAGGAAGGCCCAGGCTTTGTCTTAGCCACTTACTATATCGAATCCATAGAGCACAGCCCTGTATTACTGGAGTGAGGACAACCATTATGACAAAGAATTCAGATCTGATCTCATTGCTCCTTCAGAGAAGATATCCTTCACTTTTTTGAACTGAACTATCCCATGCTACTCACTTACATTGTGTCTTTCTGTATTTCTCAGTGGAAGAAAAGTCACCTCACCAAGTAGAACTAAATTAAACAATTTACCAAGACATTTCAGACTTTCAACACGACCCATGTATATGTGCTAAAATGAGCATAAAGACCTTATCTGTAGCATATGTCCCAGCACTACACAAAACCAATTAGGAAACACAGCAGCAACGATAGGATTTATTTAAAAGGGTTTCTTGAGAGATGTAGCACTTCAGAACGACCTCTAACAGAAACCTTCGTGCAAACTTTTCTAATTGTAAATACAGCTAATATATATTGGCCTAGACATATAAATGAATAGAAAGTAAGTGAACAGACCAACATCTTTCTCTATTTATGTCAGTTACACCGAGAAGAGTAGAAGTAGCTACCTCTTAAATAATACAATTAAGCTTTTTCGCAGGTGCAAGTCAGGCCTTTTGGGAGTAAGTGCTCACGAAACCAGAACCATTGCAAAGACACTAGAAGAAGATTGTTATAGGAAAATGTGAACGAACATAGGACACACCTGTCATTTATGTCAGACCTAAATTGTTTGAATATCCCTGGTAGTTCTCTAATAAAATGAATCTCGCCCTCCTGAGGCTTAATGATGAGAACCATTAAATAACCATTCCCAGGCAGAAGCATGGAGTAGTTGGGCTCACTGCACAGAAGGCGCTGCCTTCCAGTTCCTGTTTTACTAGGCTCCGTTAACTGGCAGAAACAGTGGTGGCATTTCCACGGAAACCATTTTACGGTGTGATCAGCATGTCTCTTGTTTCAAGCTGTACAGCATCCAAGCTTGGTACCTGGTCCTCCTAGACATTCTGTAAGATATCAACTGCCTTGCAATTCATCCATTTTATAATTCATCTGGAATGAATTTTGTTTGGAACAAACTCCTGACTGGTAAATTGTCTGGTTTAGAAGAGGCTGATGTGTGTCTAGGCTTCCCGGATGGACAAGCCAGACTCATCTTTAGAAGTACTAGGTGGATGGGAGTGGCTCCCCTTGGGGAGGTCCTTCACCAGTTCGGAGCCTATACGTTTGACAAGCAATTTTGCTGTTAGAACTTAGATATGATGGGAATATGAAGTGATTTCATTTAAACCAACCCACTTTTTCCATGAGTGGATTACCTCTGATTAAACTGATCATTGTTTTCTGTGTTCAAAGACATTTAAAGATGATATCCATTTCTATAATTATTTTATCATACCTCTAAAATTCCCATATCCTGAGCCTATTAGTAGTTACTTATGACTTTATTTCTAATATCACACAACAACCCAATGAAATTCAGAGTCACAGGTGATAACCCTCTCAGTGGCCCTGAATACTCAAATGAAAAATTCACAGGAGAGAGACCAAACAATCCAAGTACTTGCCACACTGCTATACTACTTATACCATGACTTTTTATTTATTATTTTTGATATTGAATGCCTGTCCTACTCAAATGTAAGCACCATGAAGGCAGGAGTCTGCTTTGTTTACTGATGTGTGGGGGCTTAAAAATATTAATACTTCTCTTCCTACCTTCTAAGTTCTTCTAGGCTAATAACCAAGTTAACAGACACAGATTAATAGGAGAAAACTAAAGTTTAATATGTGCATATGGGCATGATAATTCATGAAAATTCCAAAGACAGTGAGGCAGCACTGGGTACATAATATTTTTAGGCAAAGGAAAAGGGAGGGGAATGAGATTTCAGAGGTGAGAAGGAGTGATTTACAGGTAGTTAAGGAAGAGTGGAACACACATGTGGGAAACTCCTTGCTGGGTGACTCAGAACCAATGGGGGATGGGGGGGATCCAGCTAATAGGCTCCTGACTAAAGCTCTTTTGTTTACCATACTTAGACCAAATTAGTATAAGGTAGCATCCTACAATCTCCTTCCTGAAGCAGGTTTCTCTGTCTGAATCTCTTGGGCAGGAAACAGGGAGGGTCAAGGTTTCTGAGTCTTCTTAATAAACAGCTTAAAATCAATATCCTATAAAGGCAGTTTCAGGTGGCAAAACTTTGATCCCTTCAGATGTAACCAATGCCCTGAGAACAGTGATGGGACACCTTTGAATGAATATGTATTCAGTGAAAACAGCTGCTTCCAGCCCTCAAAAATATGGACAGCTACTGTCTCTGTGACTTACTCCCAGGTTGTTATCCCTCACTTGTTAATGTTGTTGGTGGAAATCAGGCTCTTCCACGGGATTTCGAGGAAACATTCCATAGACCTACACCTGGGGGACTGAGGTGTGACGAGATAGTTTATTTGGGTGGAAATCTGCCCCTGAGTTTTCAATGTCTTATCTCCCTCCACCCTGCCATAGAAAAAGTCCAACTGTGTTCTCAGCAAGGCCAAAACAAAAGCCAGTGTCCAGAGTTTCTGCTTCATATTAATTAAAGTTTAGTCCTTCTGGAGCTCACCACCTGCTGTGAGCCCCAGGGCCTGCAAGACCTACATGGTCGTATGCTCCCTGGCAAGAGACTGTGGACAAACAGAACGAGTGTGGGTCTAGAGTAAGAGAGAGTCTCTTTGTTCCCCTAGGATTATATTAGCTTAGGTTTGGGACAAATCAGTTGCTTTCCTCAAGTTTTGCAGGCTTTTGATAGGTTTATACCTCCCAGTTAGACTGACAGGCCTCTGTGGTCCAGCATCTTTCCCTGTGCCCCTCAACAATGCGTTACCAGAGGGGGGAAGGGAGGAGTGTTAATCCTTCTGGCAGAGAAATGCTATGGTCCCCTGGAGTGTGAAGCTGTAGCTTCCTGGTGAATCAAGCATGAGCATGGGCAGGCTCATGCTCCCCAGTTTATTCACCATGATGTCTAAAACCCTTTGCTGCCCTTTTCTTATTAAAAATTAGCTAACTACCTGTGGTAACATTGTGTAACAAAACGGAGCTTTGATAATACACACACGTACACACACATTCATATATATACACATACACATTCCGTGGGCAATGCTGAGTTTTCTGTCGTTTTTACAAAATAAACATTGATTTCTCAATGGTTCAAAAGAGTAATTGATTGTGGACCACATTTTTATTGTTTATTTTTATTTTTTTATATTCTAAAAAATTAAAATAAGGAAAATAAATTACATCAAAATGAAATATATGTGCATATTCTATGAAAATTTCTGGATATTTTGTCCTTTTGATGGAAGTTTGTATTGGGAACTTCTCTGCCTGCTGTAGTTTTTCATTTCTCCTCTTTACTATCAAGTTTGGTGTATTATAAACATTGCTTGGTTTATTTTGCAGCCTGTTAAGGCAAACTGTGGCAGAAATCAGAGAAATGGGGTGGATTTAAGCACAGAAATACTTCTAACTTCTGGTGAAATGTCGTTTCAGAAAATGTGAACATTATAACCTTTATAAAAGGGTAGTGTCCCTGTATCACATGCGTTTATATCCTGAGCTCTTTGAATACTTACAACAGCCCATTAGAATGGGTATGACAAGACAAACTTTTGCAGATACCAATGGTACTCTGTGCTTTACTTTTATATAACTTTTTAAAATATGCTCTAAAACATAATACTCTAATAACAACATAATATTTTATTTATTCTGAATTTGAAGTAGTTTTATCATGTAAGACAGCTGGATTTATAATCCTAAATCCATGGGGCAGTTTACCATATGGCAGCTGGCTTCATCAGAACAGGCAAATGGAAAGGGCCAGAGAGAGAATACCAGCAAGACAGGAGTCTCAGCATTTTGTAACCTTAATGTTGGAAGTGATTTCTATCATTTTTACAATCTTCTATATGTTAAAAATAAGTCACTAGATCCAGCCAGCACTCAGGAGAAGATTACACAGAGTGAGATACCAGGAGGTAGAAATTATTGGGAGTTATTTTAGGGGAGACTTGGACCCTTTGTCCTACTAACATTATTGTAGTAAACATTTCTCAATATATTCATGTAACAAATCATCATGTTATACACCTTAAACTTATTTTTATGTCAATAATATCTCAATGAAGCTAGAAAAATAGAGGAATATATCCCTTACACAATTATGAATATTTTATGAGCATCCAATATATGTGGAAGGTTATACACTATACCTTAAAAAATGGGATTACCTCGGAGGCAGAAATAAAAATGGAGATGAGGTTATTAACTTTTTCAATATTCTAAATTAAAAATACACATGTATTACATTTATAACTAAAAAATGAGTATAATGAAAATTAGAAAAAATGCAATTTGTAAACACCTAGAGAATTATAAAACGTTAGTATAATTTCAAAAGAATAAGAACTGTTCTCATGACATGTCAGTTTAGATTCTCCAAAATTTGGCTCTGAAATAAGGATTTGTGCTCAAGTAGTTTATTGGGGAAGGATACTAAAAATATTCTTGAGTGTGGGAAAGTGTAACAGCGAAGGGAACTGAGCCGTCATGAGTTATCCTGGCCAAGAGCTGCAAGTGCTGGAGTGCAGATACACCAGCTCTGATCATGCAGACATTGATTCCCGAGAGACAGTAGCTTTGGCTTTTAAAAAATTGTTCAGATCAGGGCGCAAATATCACTTTTAAATTATCTACCATTTGTAAACATTCAGTTTAATGTGTGTGTGCATGTTTTCTCTTACTAAAGTGAAATTTAATCCACAGGTAGACAGATGGTCCTAAAGGCAAGCTGATTTCTTATAAATATACCTGTGTGCCTTCCATCTTTTAACATGGTAGCGATCACATTAAATGTATATATAATCTTATATGCTTATATAAATTACTACTTTTAAAGAATCTTTTTTCCAGACTTTATATTTTATAACATTTTGAAACTTTAAATACATTTCAGCATTTTTAAATTCTCTATTATTCTCAAAATGTACCATGTACATTTGAAAGATTGAGAAATGTTTATCAAATATATAAAGTCATTATCTTGTTACCCAGCCTTTAGAAAGAAATTACAAACAGAGTAAATTTTAGTAATAAATCTACTCTTGTTTAAATTCTCATTTAAATTTTCATGTCTTTGTTGTTGAATGAAAGAAGGAAATTTTAGATTGAGCTACTTGATCATGTTTTCTGTGTACTTGACGTGCTCTTCGTTGGCCATTGATTTGACATCCAGCTAACTTCACAATGGCTATGCAAAAAGGTGATTACTCTCTTCCTCTGTCTCTTCTACAGTTGAACTGTTTATATAGAGCCTGTTAATAATTTCTCATTATAATGCAATATGAGGTTGTTTTTACAGTACTGTGTCCAATGAGTTATTATTATCCTTAGATTTGTATGACTAATAATATGTTTCTGTAAGTAACTATGACAGATTACACAATATATGAAAATGAAAGTGATTAATAAGGGACTAGGATTCAAAAAATTTTTTTTAAACTTTGAAAATTGAGATAAGCTATGTATATAAGGAGTTCTAATAGTCTCATTAGGTCAAAATAATTAAAACTCTCCCTCCTGTGAAGCTCTAGCAGAATCAAAAACAAGTCTCCTAAGTATTTTAAATTGTAAACCTTATTTCTGAAAATAGATTTAGGAATGATAACATGATTTAAAAAAGAACTGAAATGCTAATAATAATTGATTATGTGATTTATCCTAATTGCTGGTAATCTCTGATATTAAGAGAAATAAAATTAAACCTCCTTTCAATTCCATCTATGTTTTTACTCCCACCAATTATAAACCTTGGTGACCTAGTTTTGTCATACAATTCCTTCCCCCAGGAAAACAAAACAAACCTACGTGAGCTGAAGTGAAATGCACCTTTCCATACACGCTTTACTCCACATCAATATTTTAAGAAGGTTAATAGACAAGCAGTTATCCTGCTGTGCAGGGTTCTGTAAACAGCCAAACTAGGTCTTCTACACAAAGGAGGATTTTAATCAGAACACTTTATTGTGATAGAATTCCAACTCAGCCAAATTTAGGCAAAAGGGGGCATTTATAGTCTCTGATGTCTGAGGAAGTCCAGAAAAGGACAAGGCTTCTGGCTCAGTTGGATCTAGGGATACAAATGAGTTTATCGGATTGTTCATTTATGTTCTTCCTCATTTCCCCTTCCCTTCCCTTCCCTTCCCTCCTCCCTCCCTTCCTCTCCCTTTCTTCCTCTCCCCTCCCCTCCCTTCCTTTCCTTTCTTCTCTTGTTCTATATCCTTCCCCTCTTCTCTGCTCTTCTCCTCTCCTACCCCTTTCCTCCTCCCTGCTCTTTCTCTCTCCCCACCTCTCCCCTCTTCTTTCCCTTCTCCTTCCCTCCTCTTTTCTCCTCTCTTATTCCATCTCTAAATAGATAACTTGTCACAAACACAACTATGTCACACTAGTTGTGTTAGTTTCCTGTTGTCACTGTAATGATTTTTCACAAACTTACTGGCTACAGTTCTAAAAGTCAGAAGTCTGAAATGGCTTTCACTGGGGTAAAATCAAGGTGTTGGGAGGGCTGCATTTCTTCTGGAGGCTCTAGGGAAGAATCTGATTCCCTTATCTTTTCCTGGAGACAAGCTCCTGGTCTTGGAGGCCATCTGCATTCCTTGGCTCATGGCCCCATCTTCCATCTTCAAAGCCAGCAGCATAACGTTATTGGATCTCTGTTTCTCTTTGTCTAACCTCTGCTTCTGTTGTTACATTTTCTTCTCTCGTTCTCCTGCCTCCATCCTTCACTTGAATGGACCTTTCTGATTACATCGGTCCCAACCAGATAATTCAGGATGATCTCTGCATCTCAAGATTCTTAATTTAGTCACAGCTGCAAAGTCACTTGGATATGTAAAATAGCATATTCACAGGTTCCAGGGGTTAGGATGTAGACATTTTGAGAGTTCATTATCTGCTTACCACACCAGCCAACTCTGAATTTTTTTCCCCAAGCCTTTCATGGACAGAGAGAACTGCATTGCTACCATTATTTATTTTTCATCATAAATGGAATGTAAATGTGCCAACCTGACATTATCACCTATATTTTTAAAATCTCAAAAAAATGTTCATTCAGTAAAGTGAATTTTAGAATCATTGTGCGAGTATATGATGGCTTTGACATTTGGATGACTTAATTGTGTTTTAGTAATGGTGCCTTTTGGTTTTCATATGTTAGTCTACAGTTTATTTAACAGAACAATGATGATGTTTATCATGTATGGAAATGTGCCCAAAAGTTTCTAATTAGGATGATTATTCAGCTGCTGATGGGTAGTGTGCAAAACATAAACTTATCATAGCTTTTTGCAAAGGTAAAAATATTAATTAATTAGCTAATTTATTCTGTTTTCTGTCCTTCAAAGAATAAGATAAATGCCTTTCTGTGGTTTAAATGGACCTGATTTTTTGCTTTTTGGAGCTAGTAAGGAAAAAATAAGATGCAATATTTTTCAAAAATACAGATGAACCATGTTTTCAAAGCATTGTTTTTCTAATTTTGACACAAAAAGAACTAACATATAATAAAGTATTAAATTGTCACCTTTTTTTTTTTCAAGTTGTATACTAGCCTTAAAGATCTATTGGCTGAAAACGCTTAATATTGATTTTTATTTTCTACATAGGTCAACAAAACAGAAACCTCTGGTCACTCTCTTTGAAAACATTTTTGTATTTACTCATTGACAGAGAAAATATTTATTTATCCTAACCCTGAATGTCTGCCTAGCTGAAAACCTGGTGCAAGTTGAAAAACCAAAACAATAGGAAATGGGTTCTGGAGACTATGTATTTATCACTCAAAATATAAAACATCTTAGATTGATCTGGGCAAAGACAGCAGCAGCAGAAGTACCTTGTGAGTATTTAATCATTTTCTGATTCACCACTGCAAATCTTCTAAAGGTCAAGGTAATGAGAGCATATGAAGGAAAATAAAACAAACAAAAAAAAAAACCTCAAGTCATACATTGATATTCATGGCTTTTTAGGTTAGTTACACAGGAATTATTAATCTCAATAGATGATCTTAAAAAGTGGGAAAATTAAAATCAAACATAATTTCTCATTTTCAATAAAATGTCTTTAGAAGAATAATACATAGATCTTATGGTACTGAAACTATGTGACTTTTTCAAATAGTCACAATGTAAGGACCTAAATTTAAGTTTAAAAATTCTCCATTTTATTATTAAATAGTAAGTGGGAAAACTGAATGCTGTGCTAAACAAGAAAACAAAGATCTGCTGAAGCTGTAGGATTAGGATGATTCATAAAGAACATAAAGTAGCCCTGGCTGGCGTAGCTCAGTGGATTAAGCGTGGGCCTGCGAACCAAAGGATCGTGGTTCAATTCCCAGTCAGGGCACATGCCTGGGTTGCAGGCCAGTTCCCATCAGGGAATGCACAAGAGGCAACCATACATTGATATTCTCTCTCCCTCTCTCCTTCTCTTCCCCTTCTAAAGATAAATAAATAAAATCTTAAAAAAAAATAATGTAAAGTAGTGAATAAACTTCTTAAGTGTGGACCTTTGAAATAATTTTCACTTTATCAAAGTAAGGATGAAAAATATGTAGGAGGGATAGAGAAGAAGAAGAGAACTTAGAAGAGAGAAGATGAACTTGAAAAACTCAGAAGATTTTTAATATAAGTATTTTCTTTTTTTACTGTTGTTTATGTACAACTGTCTCCATTTTCACCCCACCAGGTCCCCCTGTGCCACCCATCCCCACCTCCCACCCTCGAGCCCACCCTTTGGCTTTGTCCATGTGTCCTTCGTACATGGTCCTTGATAACCTCCTTATTAGCCCCTGTTATCCCTCTCTCCCTTCCTCTCTGGTTACTGTCAGATTGTTCTTTATTTACTAATGATGTATAATAACTTTCTGTTTATTTATTAGTCATTTGTTTTCCTTTTGTGTGTCAGATATGTTCATAATTTTCTATATATATCTTATTGTAATACTTGCCATTTTCTTACTGGATTTTAGTTCTTTTTATACTTATCATACTATATATCTTCCAGTTATATATGTTGCAACATATTTTTACTTTTTCATGGTATGTACTGATAAACTGAAATTCTTGATTTTGAGTAATCATGTTCATTATTTTCTTTTATGCTTCTTGTGTCTTATTCTGTTTCTTTTAAATTTCTTCTGTATTCTTAAGTCTCTCAATTGTGTGCTGTCATAGTTTCATGTGTCAACTTGGCTGGGCCACAGGTCTCAGTTATTTAATTAGACATTGATCTAGGTGTTGTTCGGATGGTATTTTGTGGATATGTCAAACATCTATAATCGGTTGAATTTAAGTAAAGTAGGTTACCCTTGATAACATGTGTGGTCTTCACCCAATCAATTATAAATTGAAAACAAGTTTCGTGGAGAAGGCAATTATGACTGAATACTGAATGATCTCCTGTTTGAGTATGTAGTCAGCTGGTTTGCCTTACAAATTTTGGACTCAAGACTATAGCTTTAACTTCATGTATTTCCAGGTCACTGGCCTACTTTATGGATTTCAGACTAGGCAGCTCCCACAATCATGTGAACCATTTCCTTAAAATTAATCTTTCTCTCTTTATCTTTCTCAGATACTTCTGTTTTTCTGGAGAAACACATGGATACATGTACTTATATTATTTTCAGAAATGTTTACTGTTTAATGACTTACATTTATATATTTTATCAACCTGGAATTGATTTTTGCTACATAGTCAGGAAGAGATAATGTTCCCAATACTATTTATTGAATACTCTGTCTCGTACCCACTGAGATGTAGCACCTGTATTAGGTCTGTCGTAGACCAAATTTCTACGTGGATATGTAACTGGATTCTCTATTCTATGCCATTGTTCTTTTCATCTTTGACTAGGGTATTACCAAAGTATTCTAATTACTGTAGCTTTAGAACAAACCTTGGTGTCCAGAAGGACATAAATATTGTAAAGTGGCATAAAAATGTGCTGCTGAAATTTTCACCGCCTTAAATAATGTGATTCAATTTAGAGACAGCTTGTAATTAAATCAGCTGCAAATTTGTATCAGTAAACACTTACTACATCCTTATTTATTTAGCAATGTTGAAAGTATTTATATATGATTTTAAAATTTCTCCTTTGCACTCTGACTAGTCTTTTATGATCTTTTTATACCTGCTTGCTGTTGTAACTGGTATCATTTTCTAACTCACATTTCTGTCAATGCAAATTTAATTAAGTTTGTATTTAAGTGTTTTTTATCTGGCAAAGCTGCTAAACCTTGTTTTTATTCTTTTGGGTTTTATGCATACATAATCAAATCTGAGACCAGCCATATTTTTTTTCAGTATTCATTTTACTTTATATAGATCTTACAATGTTAAATTGAAATGCAAAAGTAGATATCCAGTCTTTTTCTAAGTAAAATAAAATAATCTAGAATTCCACCATTAAGAATTGTATTTGGCTTAAATTTTATTGAGCCATTTAGTCTTAGATTAAGGAAATTTTTTATATTTACAGATTGATATAAATTTTGCATGGGTTTCTTTTGGAATTTATGTAGTGAGTTTTGTGCATCTATTGACATGTTCATTTGATTTTTTCATTTATTTTTAAAATATATTAAATTACCTTATGATTATTATTCTAAGGCAAAGCTATTTTGGCCATTACATATTTTAGCTTTGTCACTAAATTTAGTTTTCTTCTACTATAGAAACTAAATTTAGTTTTCTATCGTTTTCATTGATGTTTCTCACCCTCTTTTTCCCTCCCTCCCCGCTTTATAAAATAAATAAATAAAATCCTTTAAAAGAAGAAAATATTTGAGCCATGGGGATATAGAGAAATACAGTTAATAATATTGTGACTACACTCCATGGTGCCATGTGTGTATTAGAAATATCAGGGTGAATGCTCTGTAAAGTATGTGATTGTACAACCATTATGCTGTACACCTGAAACCAATACAAAAATAATATTGGACTTAAACTGTAATTGAAAAATAAAAATTAAGAAATGCAAAAAGTCATGGATAATGGAAACAAACAAACAAATGACTATCTGCACCCCTATGTTTATTGCAGCCTTATTTCCAATAGCCAAGGTACATGGAAGCAGCCCATGTGCCTATCAGTAGACCACTGGATAAAAAGCTGTGGCATGTATCTTCAGTGGAATGTTAATCAGCCATAAGAAATAATGAAATCTTACCTTTTGAGACAGCACGGATAGACCCAGAGGGTATTATGTTAAGTAAACACGAGTCATATGGAGAAAGACAAATACCATATGATTTCACTTATATGTAGAATTTAAAGACCAAAATAAATGAACAAACAAAATGGAAACAAACTCATGAACACAGAGATGAGATTGATGATGGTTGTCAGAGGGGATGGAGTTTGGGGGGCCTGTAGGGGCCCAGCAGCCATAAGGGGTTAAGGAGAGGGTTTCTCACCGCGAGAGTGGTGTGGAAACCTGGTTTCTAGCCTCAAGGCCGTTCTGGGCCCAGACTACCTCCCAACTGCTGATTATCTGGTTGTTCCCATGCGCAGGGAGAAGGCATGGCCTTCGCAGGTGCAAAGAAAAGTATGCGCTAATGAGAACCTTGTCCCGTGGGAACTTGTAAGCTTTTATCTCAAGGATACGCTTTGTAGCTTCTGAGGCACGGTGCTTAATAGCTTTGCGCTCTTTCAATAAACTCGTCATGACCTGATGAGTCTTGGGCCTCTCTGTTAATATTATTATTAGTAATAATAATAATACATCCCTCACCCTGACTTACGAGCCCCCCTGCCGCAGCGGGCTGCGACAGGGGCCTGTGTCAAAAAGGTGAAGTAATTAAGAAGTAGAAATTAGTAGTCACAAAATAGTCACATGCATGTAAAATGCAGCATAGGGAACATAGTCAATAATACCGTAATAACTACTGTATCAGGTGGATATTAGAAATATTGGATGGCACTTTGTAAAAGTATATGATTGTCTAACTACTAACTACTATGCTCCATACCTGTGATAACACTAAATAATATTGAATGTAAACTGTAATTTAAAAAAATAATATTTACTTACTTTTTATGCTAAAAATGATTTAAAGAGGTCTTTTACCATTCATACTTTAATTACTAAGCTAAATATTTTCCTTATGTGGATAGGGTGATTATATTTCTTCTACTAATTTTTAGGAAAATTATCTATTTTTTAATTTGGTTTTAGTTCTTTACTTTTCATTTTGAGAATCTTCATTAACTCAGACTTTCATAACACTTGTGCAACTTTTTAGCTCTTTACTTACTGTTAGTTGATTTTTCAATGTTTTGGTATAGGATGTCTGTCTGGAAGAAGTTCAGCCATTGTTAATATAATGAAAATGGTTTGTGCCACATCATTGTAACCTGGCAGCCAAGGAGAGGGAACTGGAATGAACATGCATGAACAATGACGACTTCACTGTACTCGTCAGTTGGGGTGGTAGATGCTGTTGAGTGAGCATGTGTACTGTGTGGCCATCATATTCAAAATGACTAAGCGAGTAGAGCAACAAACCTGCATCAGATTTGCATGAAGCTTGAACATTCCTCCACAGAAACCATTTGGGTGATTCAGAAGGCTGCAGCTATGGGCAACTGGTGAACAATGCACCCATTCATTCATCACATCTCATGCGGTTTTTTTTGAAAAACATCCATCGCCCAGGTGACTTGATCCCTCTAGATTCCAGATTTGGCACCCTGCAACTTCTGGCTTTTCCCAAAACTGAAATCATCTTTGAAAAGGAAGAGATTTAAGAAATTAATGAGTTTCAGAAAAATACAACAGAGTGGCTGATGGCAATTGGGATGACTGTATGAGGTCCCAAGGTACCTAGTTTGAATGGGACTGAGGCATCATTGTCCTGCGTACAATGTTTCTTGTATCTTGTGTCTTCTTCAATAAATGTCTTTATTTTTCATATTATATGGCTAGACAACTTCTGCACAGACCTTGTACAGTAAACTTGTCTTTATATTCTCAATTTTTTGTTAACTTTTTTGTTATCATATCTTTTATTGATATTTTGCTTAGAAAGGCCTGCTCACCTTATATTGTTGGTATGTTTTATTTTAAAAAATGTATTCTAGTTCAAAATATTTTAATATACAACATGAAATGTGAATGTAGCTTATGTTTTTAAACAATTGGAAGCTAAATAACCAGCCTAAGTACATTCGTATCACTAAACTCAATTTAAGTCATGAGATACTTGTTTTATTTTTAAATTTTAGAAAATCAAAAGCATAAAGCTAACACACATATATGAAAAAAGAAAATCAATTTTTTCTACCTTTACCTTTCCATCTTTCATGTTTAGGCATGATATAGCTGCTCATCTTACTTTACATGCTTGCATCACTAAATGAAATACTATACAGATTTTATTTCTCCTTATGTATTGGCAAAGTTTTCTTTTTCTCTGTTCTTATTTCCTCTTGGCCAGTTCTGCTAATTATAATATAGATTGCTTGTGAATGGATATGTCTAAAAAGACGTATCTGAGCACAGCTAATTCTAGTCACAGATCTAATGTCAAAATACAGTAATCAGCATGTATCTATCCTGTCTCTTGCCTCTCTTCGCCAGTTTCAGATTCTGTTTCAGGGAGCAAAGGTACAGCCCCTCGTTCTTCTGCAGTGACAATCCAAGTGCAATAATGGAGTGTTCAATTAGCTGAGGTAATGGAGCAGCTCCCCCAGTTAAGCAGCAAGAACAGTTTTGAAGCCTTCATACTTCCTGTTCAATTCCAGTCTCTCTGATAACATTTTCAACTGCCTGATAAATCCTCCTTATTCAGAGGTATTCTTCCCCTGCCTTATTAGTGGGTTGATATTCCAACTAAATCCCAAAGATGTCAACTTTGTTGGGCACGTGGAGGAACATTTAAGTCTTATACATACATTTCTCCATTCCATCTCACCTCTTCCATCTTTGAATTTATTCACAGTTAGGGGAGGAGAGGCTACCAACCATGGGAGAAATCCTTGCCACCATTCTTCCCACAGTTTGTCCCAGACCTGCTGTCATTGTAGGGAGGAAGCTTTTGTATATCTGACAAGAGGAAGTTGAATTGTCACTTTCCCTGAAATATGTGGTGTTGACAGCAAGTGTGGTAATTAGCAGAAAATAGGGAATGCAGACACAGCAGTGGGACTAGCAGTTAAAATCCTTCCCTTTAACTCTGTTGAGGCTGGAGGGAACTGTGGTGAGGTGATGTGTGTGTGGCTTATGGGAGAATCATGGATCTGCATTCAGAAGATTGGAGTCTAAGGATAGGCTTGAGTGCTAACTGTAAAGGTCAATATTCCCTTCATCATTCCACCTCAATTTCCTTATCTTGATTTTATATAATTACTGTGAGAATAAAATGAAATGATGTGTCCCTAGAGTAAGGGACATAAAGGAAAGAATAAACAAATGAGATCTCATCAAAATAAAAAGTTTCTGCATGGCTAAAGAAAGCACTATTAAAATAAACAGAACCACCTGTATGGGAAAACATATTTGCCAATGATACCTCAGACAAGGGTTTACTCTCCAATATATATAAAGAACTTACATGACTCCACTCTAAAAAGACAAGCAACCCAATTAAAAAATGGGCAAAGGACTTGAACAGCCACTTCTCCAAGGAGGACACACAGAGGATCCAGGGACACATGAAGATGCTCAGTATCACTAGCTCTCAGGGAGATGCAAATTAAAACCACAATGAGATACCTCTTCACACCAGTCAGAATGGTCATCATAAACAAAGCAACAAACAACAAGTGTTGGAGAGGTTGTGCCGAAAAGCACTGTTGGTGGGATTGCAGACTGGTACAACCACTATGGAAGACAGTATGGAATTTTCTCAGAAAACTAAAAATGGATCTGCCTTTTGACCCAGCAATTCCAGTGGTAGGACTATATCCTAAGAACCCTGAAACACCAATCCAAAAGAACCTATGCACCCCAATGTTCGTAGCAGCACAATTTACAGTAGCCAAGTGCTGGAAGCAACCTAGGTGTCCATCAGTAAATGAATGGATAAAAAAACTGTGCTACATTTACACAATGGAATTCTATGTGGCAGAAAGAAAGAAGGAGCTCCTATCCTTTGCAACAGCATGGATGGAACTGGAAAACATTATGCTAAGCAAAATAAACCAGGCGGTGAAAGACAAATACCATATGATCTTGCCTTTAACAGGAACATAAACAGCAAAACAAACAAGCAAAATATAACCAAAGACACTGAAGTGGAGAACAGGCTGACAGTGACCAGAGGGGAGAGGGGAGGGAATTTCAGGGAAAAAGGAGAAGGGGTCACAGGAACAAGTATAAAGGACACATGGACAAAAACTAGGGGGGTGGGAATGGAAGGGAGGTGGGAAGCACTATGGGGGGTGGGCTGGGATGGGAGAAAAAGACAGAAAACTGTACATGAACAACAATTAAAATAAAATTTAAAAATGACATGATGTGTGAAAGTGTTTTATACACAAAAGGTGTTGTGCAAAATAAAAGAAGGTGCTGCTATTGCTATTGCTGGTGAGGGGACAATGAGGGAAGAAAGGAACTTTATCTGCAGACCTCTTCTGGAAAGACTTGTGGAGGAGTAAGACTGTGAGGATGAAAGAAACACAACCAGGGTTGTAGATGGTTGGTCATCCCACAAGTTGATAAGTTTTAAGGCCTGTCCTTCAGAACCTGGTCACGACATTTAGAACTTTATTTACTTTGCTTGAAATAGGTACCACAAGATGTCCTTTTCTTACTGAATTGGTTCAGTCCTGAACTCCAAGTCTTTAGGATTAGGTTCGTATATCTTTTTCCAGCCAGCTAGCTATCTGTCCCCTTGTTCTTCCATATGATAAATATGCACTCTGTACTGATTCTGCGTAATATGCTACATTAAACAATGTGATTGCAAAGATGAAAAAATAATGTTTCTGCTTTTGAAACAGCTCGAAATCCTAAAGAGGACATAGACATGGCTATTATAGATGTAGAGAATAAACAAAATCTCAAATACAAGGCCAAGTAAGTAAAACTAAAGATGGTCTATAAAACCACTCTTAGGTACAAATTTAAAGGCAATTCGGTATCATAGTGATAGGCCCCCAGTCATTCTGTTGTTCTTTCTATTTTCAGGCTATTTAGCTTCGCTTTATGGTGACTAGTACTCAATTCCTATTTTAAAACTTTCATATCTATTTTAAGTTTTTCTGATAAAGTCAGAACCAAAACAGTAGCTGAAACAATTGTACTTAAACATCTAATGAGGCCAAGTTACCAGACTGAAAAATAAGGTTA
This sequence comes from Carollia perspicillata, assembly GCA_004027735.1. NCBI lineage: Eukaryota > Metazoa > Chordata > Mammalia > Chiroptera > Phyllostomidae > Carollia > Carollia perspicillata. Next base: position 26,216 of record PVKM010008312.1, read on the forward strand.
TTGAAATAAGTCTAAAGCAGAACCTTCCAAAATATATGGGCTCTGGGCAGGTTAATGACTTTGTTTCTATTCAAAATGTTTCCTCTGAGAACGTGTTCTACATTTACTTAATGGTGTTAAAGAAAACTCAAGTAAAACATTTTTGCTGTTTGTTATTTTCCATTCTAGGGAGGGGACTTGAACATTTTGTATTTCACTAGTTACAGAAAAATTCATGTGTAGAGATCTGAGTTAACTGGCAATAAATTTTAGATTTATCAAAGTGATATTTTAGTATTGTTTATAGGTTGGCTTAGTCACAGCTGCCCAGCTGGCTTGCCCTTAATCTGGCTCAAATAGGAGCCATGTATATTCTTGTCTTTTAGTCTTTATTTCTCCTTAGAGGTAAAAAAAAAAACACTCATCAGGACAGAATCAGATCTGTTTTATCAGTCTTCTTGTCTCTCTTCCACTCAACTACTGTTATGGAACTTTCATTACACAGCTATAAAGTACAATGGACTATACTTAAATTATACCTTCCTTCCTTCCTTCTTTCCTTCCTCCCTTCCTTCCTCCCTCTTTCTTCTATCTTTCCCTCCTTAAAATAAAGAGAATATTTTTCAAAAAATATTTAGAAGTTTTATAGAAAATAAAAATTACTCAAGAAAGTAAAGATTGTTCATATTTTATTGCATTTCTTTCTACCCAGTATGTAAGTATAAATTATTTATATACACACATATACACACACACATATGTGTGTATATACATTTTTAAAATTAAGAATTGCTAAATTGTTTTGTAACTTTTTTCTTTACTTAAAATATAAGCACTTAAAAGTTTTTTCTACAACATAATTTCTAATTTGTATTTCAGTGCATGGCTTTACTAAAGTTGATTTACCAATCCCATTGTTATCTCTAAGTTCACATTATAAACTATGTTGCAACATCTTGTAGTTAAAGTTTTATGTAGATAAACAATTATTTTATTTATCTACATATATTACTACAAATGGAATAGCTAGCTTACATAATATTTTTAAAGGCAGACTAGTTGGGAATTTAAGTATTAAGTATAATTGCTTTCATAATGTGAATTGATAAGAAGTAACAAAATGAACAAAATAAAACAAAATCACAGCAATAAATCATAATTAGTAGGAATAAAAATTAACTAAAACTGCTATTAAAAGTGGAGACAGTTCTGAGTTTATGGCAGACAGAGCAACAAGGCTTCTGGATTCTTGTAGTATTGTCTTCATTTCCAACACACTACAAACATAATGTTCTGCAAAACTGCTAACTCCTTTGATAATCAGTTTCCATATCAATAAAATTCCAAAAAAAATAGGGTGTTTCAACAAATTCATAGGGTTTTATGTAGGACTAATGAAAAACAAAGTGAAAAAAAAAAGAAAACCTGTTAAAATGTGATGTACTATTATGATGAATACATTTGCAACACAGCGTGAACCGGCAGCATCAGCATCAGAGTCTGAAGGCAGAGTGTCAAGCCCGCTCCAGAACTACTGAGTCAGAATCTACAGTTCAGGAGATCAGGTGATTTTTAGTTACATTAAAGTTTGAGAAGTACCAGTTTAAAAGAAAAGGAAAAAAATTCATCTCTTTTAAATGAGCTGTTTACCAAAACCTTCCTCCCACAGGCTGTTAGAACAAGCATACTATTCAGAGTATACGAAATAGGATAAATTGGGTGAGTTAAGAAAGGTCAAACAAATAAAGTTTTAGAATTGATCTTTTCTCTAAGAGGAAACATGCCTATCTTCAGTCATAGTATTTTGAGCAAAAATGGTTTAGTAACATCGGGCGGTAGCAGTTGGATCAGTGCATCCTGAGATCAAGCTCACCTTTCCTGCTGGCAGAGTGGCAGGTAAAGTGCATCACTGAGTCCTCCATTGGTTAGGTTCCCATAACCTCCTGCACTTGACTGGGTTGTGGCACTTACCATACCAATTTTGTGAGGTTCTTTGTTGCGATTTCCAATAGAACATGTATTTCCTGAGGGTGGGGCTGTGCTTTATTTATTATTGTACCTTTAGTAACTACCACAGTATCTTGCACACAGTAGGCTGAATACAATATTTAGTAGTAATACTGGACAGAGCAAGTTCATGTGAAAAAAAGTCACAAAATTTGCTGAATTATGTCAAATCAATCTATGTGCCCATAACAACTGATTATTTGGAATTTCTATGCTTTTAAAAAATCCTCACCAGAAGATCTGTTTATTGATTTTAGAGAGAAAAGGGGAAAGAGAGAGAGAAACATCAATGTGAGAGAAACCTCAGTCACTTGCCCCCCATATGCACCCCCACCAGATCCATATCTGCCACCTAGGTACGTGCACCAACAGGGAATTGAACCCGTGACATTTTGGTGTGTGGGATGATGTTCGCACCAACTGAGCCATCTGGCCAGGACTTCCTGTGCTTCTCCAAGGCCAACACCTTTTTGTGATTTCTTACCAGTTGCTTTTTACTTTTTTGTTACTTAGCATTCTATTTTTCTTTCTGATAATTCTTTTTTGAAGATATAACTTAGTGTTTATTGGGACCTTTTCCTTGTTGGGGCCATCCGATATTCATTCCCCCCCCCTTTTAGGGGGTAGATGGTCTCTCCCCTAATCTTGGTTAAGTACGCAGTAGATTTATGTCCCCACGTCCCCACTGCAAAAGTCTATGCCATCCCTCAGGGTTTCTCTGCCAGACTCCTCTTTTCCTCTTCTCACATCCTACTAGAGGCACATGGTTTTTATCCTGCTGCTTGGACTCTTCCGAGGCTGAATTTTGAGTGACTGGTCAAGAATGAAAGAAATGGCTATATTTTATCTCAGTAAAGGCACCCTGACTAGTCTGTCTCTGCTATGGATCTGTCCTCACAATCTCATTATCCTAGCCCTCTGGAGTTTCCTGGGTTCCTGCCATTGCCAGCCTGTTTCCTCTGTTCTTTCTATTGATTATGAGAGCTCTCAATAGCTATGATCAACTAAAAAAATTTTTTTGCTTAAAATTAAAAATTCCTAATTATTATAGTGCTAAGAACATGAGCTTCAGAAGCAAATAACCTAAGTTCCTATCTTGATCTTCACTTCCTAGTAATCAAGTGACATTTACTTTATCTCTCTTTGCATATTTGCTCAGCTATAAACAAGTATATTAATGCTTAGTACATAGAGTTGTTATGAGAATTAAATTAGGCAACATAAGTAAGATATGTAGCAAGATTTCTTGGCACACAGTAAACATTCAAAATTGATAATGGTAACAAGTTAATTGAACCTCAATTTTCTCAACTGTAAAACAGGGAATTATTATACATTTGGCATATGTTTTCTGGAAGACTATATAATAATATGACATGTAGATTGTGAGGAAAAGATTATAACATGGCATATCATATATTATCTTTGGTAGACAATTACGTAATATTCCTTGGTTTGGCATTATGTCATTTTTGTCATGATCATTATCATCTAACATTCCTATGTGAGTATTTTAGATATTATGAGAATTATAATTGTTGTGATGAATAGATATGTTACAGAACCAACCAATGGTATTCTAGAACAGTTGTGGGCTTCAACTGCCCACCACCAAGCAACATGACTTCCAAGGCAAGAGTTTGGTAAAAAAGGAAAGGGGTTCTTTACTTAAAGGCTACACAGATTTGGAATAAAGGCGGAATTCTGCTGTTATGTCCCACTCCCTTTTTAAACACCCCCAAATGAGTAGCCCTGCCAAGCCAGACCAGTTTCAGAATATGCCACTCAGAAGTACTGTCCTTCAGAAAAGGAGAAGTCTGCAGCTCAGCATTCCTGGTCACAGTTCAGCTCCAAACATCTCTGAGGTGTCTGTGTGCTTGGCCAGGTGGGGCCCCCGCAGCGCCACCAGCTCTGCTGCCGTGTTCTGTGTGGGAGGGATGCTGAGGTTGTTTCCAACAGACCTACCAATCTCCAGCCCTCCAGACAGACAGAGAGACAGGCTGACATCAGGTTTCTCAGTAAGCTCCAATTGTAAAGGATTGCCTCAGAACCTCCTGCACAGCTGAGCATCAGCTCTTCCTATGGTGCATTAGCAACGACCATTTTTGTCAGCTCCCGGTGTCTTTGAGTCTGTTTTTGGCTGCCATCATTATTCAGGGCAAGAGTTCCCAGCCACACACAGGCATCCAGGATGGGCATCCGACCCCCGCAGCTCACACAGGTGCTGTATGAGTTCTCCCCCCTCCCCCCGCTACATCATGAGTCACTCTGCTGAGTCACTGCCAGCGCACATTCTCACAGTCAAGTACACAATATACCCTGGACAGCTTCTGCAGCTTCTTCGTTCCAGAAAGCATGGTTGTCAATCTGCCTTTGTTATGCAATGGGCCTCAAATTTTGTGCTTTCCCCTCTGGAGACACTCTTCTCCACCCTCCTGCCTTCAGGGACCCGTGCTCTGATCTCTGTTACAGATATTGTTATCCCTACTGTAGGAATAAAGAAACTCAGAGTCAGAGGATTTAAATGACTTGCCCAGGTTTCTACTTAGTAGGTGTGTAGTCAAAGAAATACAACTGTTAATTTCTAAATCCAAAGCTCATGCTTTTTGTTACAATGCTCTGAAGGTGAATGAAAAGTTCACAGTTGTTGGTTTGATGGCCCTGTTTCTCAATAGGAAAAAATGCCTAATATTGTGAAGTGCATTAATCAACCAGCAAAGGTATAACCTTTTTTTCCAGTATCTCGGGTCCACCTTCTGGTTCCCAATTCTTTAAAACAATTGACTTTTCCCATACACTGATATAAAATGGATATACAGCTCAGTGGTTAAGAGTATGGCTTTTGAATTCAGATATTTGTATGTCTAAAATATGTTTTACCACTAGCTTGGGTAAACTTTTTTACTATTTTATAGCTCAATATTCTTTAATTTTTAAGTATAAATAATAGTTTTACCCATTTCATAGTATTGCTTGGGGGATTAAATGAAACAATCTTTATATAATATATGTTTAACATATTTTCTGTCATGTAATCAATAAATGATAGCTTGTATTGTTGTTGTGTTTATTACTTCCTCTCGTAGACTTTACGTTTATTTTATTGTGGACATGATAAAGCTTATATGTTCATATGCGGTTTGTCTGTAAAATGGCCAACCATTGTTAATATAACAAGAATGGTTTGCTGAACATTGATGTAACCTGGCAGCCAAGGAGAGTAGGCCAAAATGCACATGCACAAACAATGACAACTTCACTGTACTAGTCAGTGGGGGCAGTAGACCCACTGGGTGGGCATGTGTACTGTGTGGCCATTGCATTCAAAATAACCAAGCAAGTAGAGCAATGAATCTGCATCAAATTTTGCATCAAGCTTAAACATTCTTCCAAGGAAACTATTCAGGTGATTCAGAAGACAACAGCTATGGGCAACTGGTGATTGGCAGCTTCATCACGAAAATGTATCCACTTATGCATCATGTCTCCTGCAAAGATTTTTGGCAAAACATCAAATCACCTAGGTGATTCTGCTCCCCTACAGCCCAGATTTGGCATGCTGCAACTTCTGGCTTCTCCCAAAACTAAAATCAGCTTTGAAAGGGAAGAAATTTCAGACCACCAATGAGATTTATAAAAATATGATGGTGCAGATGATGACAACTGGGAGAACTGTATGAGGTCCCAAGGTGTCTACTTTAAAGAGCACCGAGGCATCATTGGCCTATGTACAGTGTTTCTGGTATCTTGTATCTTCTACAATAAATGCCTTTATTTTTCATATTTTTTGTGGCTGGATACCTTCTGGACAAATCATATATATATATATATATGGTGTATGTATATATTATGACCATATATATATATACATATATATATATGTATATATATATATATGCATGCCTTCTGGACAGATCATTCATATACACTATACACACACACACACATACATACACACACACATATATAGTCACTAGATCAAAGTCAAAAAGTATCTTTATTTGACTTCTCATCCTTGACTTGTTTACTTAACCTTTTTGGATATACATTTTCTTTCTAAATATTGGAGCAAGACCTGGAGAGTGAGGTTGAGCTCATAAGTCCTTTTGGTACCTACCTCATTTGTCTTTTCAAAAGACCCTAACATTCTGCACTACTGGAACAATTGAAGAACATTCACAAGTTGAAATTTCATGGAATTCAAAGTAAAGCTTTTGAGTTCAAGAAATTCATTTAGCAAGGCAAGGCAAGGGATTGATAATGTGATGGAAACTGTTTAATCCCAGAAGGTGGAGGGCTTTAAGTGGACTATAAATTCAATGTGAGCCAAAAAGGGTGACAAGCCTGGTAAATAACTAATAGGACTTTAGACTGTTACGAAGACAGTATGTCCTCTTTCTGACCAGAGCCCATGTGGAGGCTGGGTTCAGTCCTGGCGAGGACCATGTTAGCAAGTGTGAGACACCAGAGGAGCAGGAATGGAACATTGGAATGGTGGTCGTTCTGGGAATCATATTGTGTGTAGAATGTTTGAGGACATTGGAGCTTGTCGATCTAGGAACAGGACACATTGAAGGGTGTGGTGGCAGAACAGAGAGTTAGCTCTCTTCAAACGTTTGAAGCAGTTCTGTGTATTAAAGGGTTTGGATATACTTAGAATTGCCCTATGAGACTGAAATTGTAGAGGTTCCAAAGAGAAAAAAAAAATTGGTTCAACTCAACAGTGTGACTCTAAACACCTAGAGCCTTAAAAGGCCTGTTGGGTACAGTAATAAGGAGTTACTACCAGAAGTGCTTAAGGTGAAATTGATCTCTCTCAAACCTATTGCATGCAAAGAGTAAGCTAGGCTTCCTAATAAAAATACAGACTTCTTGACTCTCCCCTGGAGTCTGATTCAGTAGGTCAGGAGAAAGTCATAGATATATGTCATTTTTAGCCAGCACATCATGAAATTTTATGAGCAAGGAAGTTTGGGAAAACCTTCCCTGTTCACCTACCAAGTGTACAGTAAGAAGGTTCTTGATTTTAGTGAGAGGCTTGTTTCTGTGATGTTGAAGGTTAATTTTAAATTCTAGTAGTTTCTCATTGTATATGGTGATTTACTTGCTTTGTGTCATTGTAACAACATCATTTTAATAAACTCATATCAATTTCATACATAGCGTATAACATACCAGTATGAAGAAGGTATATTTCTTCAGTATGTCTTATCTTAAGATGTAAAAATGTTTTTAGGAAGCTTAAGAATAATTTAATCATCAGTATTCAGGTTTTTTAAGATGTACATTTTTTTACTCCAACATAAAATTTTCCTGTGTATCTTTCCACAAATAAACATATATCTTGTTAGTTAATATGATGGGTACCTTTTAAAATGATACCCCAAATTTTGAAGAGAAAAATACAGGTTTTCAGATATAAACTATTAAAGTTTGAGCAATTTATGAATCCACAATTTAGGACATATATATTTGTATGATTTAGAAAAATTAGCCTCTGACATTTCAGACTGTGGAAGTGATCACTGTTAGCAGAAATATCTACTTTTAAATTATTATTTTACAAGCTAAGTTACAGTAACTATCTAGGGACCCATGTGCTTCTAACTTTGTGTCAATTTTATGTCTGTAATAATTGAGCCAACTTTGTGGTAGTGTCAGAAATTTTAGTTTGCAAAATGAAGAAAAATGTGTTGAACTAAAGTAAAGAAATTCCTTCTAGTTATCAGTTGCAAAAAGCAATTATAAGCATACATTGTCACTTTCTTTTACTTCTAAAGGCATGAGAATGGAAATTTAGTAGTAAGAAAATTTAACAAGAATTTGTTCTGGAGAAAGAATACAAATGAGGAGAGCCTATTCGGTGGAACAAGAAAACATGAGAGGCCTGCTGAGCAGCTTGGAAAGATGGCTCTGTGAGAGAAAGACTGCAGTCAAAGGACTTCCCACTTCCATGTACAGGGGATGACCCTTGGGCAAACACGTAAGACCATTTGTGTGGGCTTAAAATTTGTCCACGAGTTGTTTGACACCCTTCATTCGGCAGGTAGACCCTTATTCCCTTCCCGTTGTGTACTGTCTGACTTAAATTACTCTCTTCTAGTGGATCAAAAAACTATGGTACATTTACACAATGGAATTCTACACAGCAGAGAGAAAGAAGGAGCTCCTACCCTTTGTGACAGCATGGATGGAACTGGAGAGCATTATGCTAAGTGAAATAAGCCAGGCAGTGAAAGACAAATACCATATGATCTCATCTTTAACTGAACATAATTAACAAAAGAAACAAGTAAACACAATATAACCAGAGACATTGAAATTAAGAACAATCTAACAATTGCCAGAGGGGTGGGGAGGGGACAGTGGGGAGAAAGGTTTTCAGGAACTACAATAAAGACACGTAGACAAAACTAAAGGGGGAGGATGGAAGCAAGGGAAGGAGGTGGGTTTGGCTGGGGTTGCGGGGGAGTGGTGGGGAGAAAATGCAAACAACTGTACCTGAACAACAATAATTTTTTTAAAAACTTACTGTCTTCTAATAAATAGAATATAGAGGAAGTGACAGTGTGCAACTTCAGAGACTAGGCAATAAAAAGCCTCTCTAGATTGTGGCATGGTTGTCCTGACTTGCTCTCTCTTGGATTAGTCATGTTTTGAGAAAATTAAGGGAGCCTATGGAGGGGCCTGTGCGGCAAAGAACTGAGGTCTCTAACCAATAGCCAGTGAGGAACTGAGCCCCACCCCCTGCCCCCGCCCTGAGAACTTGGGGCCGAATCTTCCTGGAGCTGAGCCTCTAGGCTGCAACCTCATGAAGTACTTTGAAGCAGAATCGACCAGCTAAATACTTCCTCTCAGATCCTGACCTAGAGAAAGTCTGTGGATAATGTTTGTTGTTTTAAATGCTAGCTTTTGAGGTAATTCGTTACATAGCAAACAGTAACTAAAAAAGTCATTTGTCTCCATATATATTTCTTCTGCACCTGTGTTAGGAATTTTTTAAGTTCAATTTTTCTGCCCCAGTTGATTATGGCATCTTTTAAAAATAAATTCTGGGGTTTTGATATATGGCTTAAAAATATTTTACAAGAGACTTGAGATAAATTTATATGCTTTCTAGCTAAATCTCATCTCTGTTATGAAAATGAAGTGTGGCATACAGGGGAGAGTCAATAAGTACTTTATATTTTATTCTCGGATATAATTAATTGTGTCTATGGAGTTAAGGATCCCCTTATAATTTAAGTCATTTTAACTCAAAGCACCCCAACTGATACATTCCAACTGCAGTTTATGCCATCTTATATAATTTCAGATTTTCATATTATTTAGAGATTTATATTATATTATATTATATTATATTATATTATATTATATTATATTCCATTTCGACATTGTTAGAAAGAAATTGTGAGAGATTCTTATGACTCTGGCCTTCTTTCCCTTAGTGTTGAGAGAATCTTTTTGCTTTTTTAAATATCTTTTTTTTTTGCAAGAACACCACAAAAATGATGTGTCATTCTCAGCATATCATATCAAAGACTACTTGATATCTATAGGATGCTAATTTTGATAATTTAGTTGAAGTGGTATGCTCCAAATTTTGCTAATATAAAGATATTAACCTTCACATTGTAACTAATAAGTATTTTGAGACAGTGCAAATATCCTAGTTCTGATCATACATTTGCCCATTAATTTTAGCTTGAGATAATTATTATCACAATGTTTCCCAAGTGGTGATTTCCTATCCTATCATTACATTTAAAAATTGGTATTTTTCTGTCAGGAAGAACATTCCCTTCTCCCATTAGTTTATTTATTCAATTATTTATTTAGGATTTTTTAATACTAATTTTGTAACTTTCTTTTTTTTTAATATATTTTATTGATTATGCCATTACAGTTGTCACATTTCCCCACCTTCATTCCCCTCCACCCTGCACACCCCCTCCCATCCACACTCCCCATCTTTAATTCATGTCCATGTGTCATAAGTTCTTTAGCTTCTACATTTCCCACACTACTCTTGCCCTCTCCCTGTCTATTTTCTCCCCACCGTCTATGCTACTTATTCTCTGCACCTTCTCCCACCCTCTCCTCCCACTCCCTTGTTGCTAATCTTCTATGTGATCTCCATTTCTGTGGCTCTGCTCCTGTTTTAGGTGACCGCTTAGTCTGCTTTTGTTTTAGGTGTGGATGATAATAACTGTGAGTTTGTGCCCTTTTACTGTTCATATTTTTATCTTCTTTTTCTTAGATAAGTCCCTTTAACATTTCATATAATAAGGGCTTGGCGATGATGAACTCCTTGAACTTGATCTTATCTGAGAAGCACTTTATCTGTCCTTCCATTCTAAATGAAAGCTTTGCTGGGTAGAGCAGTCTTGGATGTAGGTCCTTGCCTTTCATGACTTGGAATACTTCTTTCCAGCCCCTTCTTGCCTGCAAGGTCTCTTTTGAAAAATCAGCTGACAGTCTGATGGGAACTCCTTTGTAGGTAACTGTCCCCTTATCTCTTGCTGCTTCTAGAATTCTCTCCTTCATTTTAATCTTGGCTAATGTAATTATGATGTGCCTTGGTGTATTCCTCCTTGGGTCCAACTTCTTTGGGACTCTCTGAGCTTCCTGGACTTCCTAGAAGTCTATTTCCTTTGCCAGATTGGGGAAGTTCTCCTTTATTATTTGTTCAAATAAGTTTTCCACTTGTTGCTCTTCCTCTTCCCCTTCTGGTACCCCTATAATTCGGATGTTGGAACGTTTAAAAATGTCCTGGAGGTTCCTAAGCCTCTCCGCATTTTTTTGAATGCTTGTTTCTTCATTCTTTTCTGTTTGGTTGTTTCTTTCTTCCTTCTGGTCCACTCCATTGATTTGAGTCCCAGTTTTCTTTCCATCACTAATGGTTCTCCGTGCGTTTTCCTTCATTTCACTTATCATCACCTTCATTTGTTCATCTAATTTGCAACCAAAATCAACCTGTTCTGTGAGCGTCCTGATCACCAGTGTTTTGAACTGTGAATCCGATAGGTTGGCTGTCTCTTGCTTGCTTAAAAGTATTGGCTCTGGGGCTCTGAGCTGTTCTTCTGTTTGAATCATGTTTGGTCAGGTGGCGCCTGTTAAGTATGGGTGGCAGAGCCTTAGGTGTTTACCAGGGCGAGGCAACCTAGTCATAGGGTTGTGACACCATCTGTGGGGGTGGGGTCAGAGAGGGAACAATGGCACCTGTTCCTCGCTCTCTTGGATTTGCGTCCCTTCTGCTGCCTCCCACATGCAAACTGGCCCCCCCACCCCCACCCCCAGCGCTGGTTCCCAGGTGGGCGGGCCTATACATGCTCCAGGATCCTGTGAATCTCCCCAAGGACCTGTCCTGTGAGGCTGGGAGCCTCTTCTGGCACCTTTTCAATTCGTGTTTTTAGGCTTTATTTCCGGTCACTGGGACCCTGGGCTGTGCAATCCTTCTCACTGCCTGCTCTTGCCTAGTTTATCTGCGCGCAAATGTGTGTCCGTGGTTGGCCAACCACCCTGCGGTTCTATGTCCTCTGCTTGTCTCCTCCCTACGTCTGGGGTCTACAAGCTCCTTACCACCTATGTTCCCCAGTGCTCCTGGGTCTAGCAGCCACTGCATTTTCCTGCCATGTTTCCTCTCCACCAACTGCTGACTCCTCCCCTCTTACCAGTCTGGTTGAATGGTTGTCGAACTTCCGTAGTTCAATTTTCTATGTTCTGGTTTTATTATTGTTTGAAAATATTTGTTGTCCTTAATCTTGATTGTGAGAGGAGGCACAGTATTTCCATCTGGCCTCCATCTTGGCTGGATGTCCTCCTTCCATTAATTTTGTAACTTTCTTGCAAATATGAAACTAATGCAAAATAAAAAATTAGAAAAAAATGAATCTTAAAAATCTCTTAATTTTCAATTGAGGAAGACATAGTGGGGTCTTGTAAGTTTAGAGCTATTCGTGAATTTAGATGCTTTCACATAATATGTGCATTACTGAAAGTCACCATTGACTTTGTCAGCCATGATAATACAATATCTATTGTTTATACAGAAGTTTGAGACAAGTATTATTACGGTAATCATTTCTTTCAATTACTGGAATTTGTTCTAGTAAATTTCCTTTCAATGTAAACATCCTCAAGTTCTAAATAATGAACAAATCAATTTTTAAAAGGATGATATGTTGAAGAATTTTTAATTTTATTCCAGTTTTTCCAGTATTAGAAAATTAGATAAATGCAAAAAAAAAAAAAAAAACAGAGAAATGGCCAAGGTGGGAAAAGGTGATATTTTAAAATTATTATCTTTATATTCTGAATGTACATACTATCAAGCAAACTAAAATTTACTGAGTTTGTACCACATATATCTGACTCTATTATAGTTATTTGTACATATATTAGATAATATTTATTGACACTGATAGTATTTCTACCCATACTAGATTAACAAATTCTCAAAACAACTCTTAATGGTGAATATTATCTCTGTTTTACAGATGAAAACATAGAATCAGAGAAGTTGGTTGTCTTTTCTATATCTTCCAGGGAGAATTATGAGGATCTTGGTTCAGAAACCCTATGGATGGATGGATGGATGGATGGATGGATAGATAGATAGATAGATAGATAGATAGATAGATAGATAGATAGATAACAATACCTGTGATCATGTTGCTACAAAAACATTTAACTAAATTATGCCATATTTATTAATATTATAATAATTCTTACTTGTATCTGTCACTTCTTTGTGTTTTAAATATTTTTGCAATAAGTTCTTTGGACTTTTTTCATATTCTTGCAGTTACTTGCTCAAAGTGAAAGTTGGAACAAATTCATTTTCCTGAAATGCAGTTTTGAAGAGGCTGTTTCACAGGGATAGAAATAGAAAGGAAATAAAGACCTCCATCAATATGTTTATGATTACTTGACATTATTAGAAACTAACTGTGCTTGGTAAGGTATGGTTTCTATTCTTCTTTTCAACTTATTGTTAAATGTTTCCTTTTTTGCCAAGGAACATGAAGAGGAAAAATAAGCTGAAAATGTTCTTAAGCTGC